>PVIA01001036.1:0-245000 GCA_004024845.1 Tonatia bakeri
AACTGTATTTCCTGGAATACTTAGGTTCTGATGTACTTCAGGTATCATGGTGTGAGGGGAGGAGGAGGAGGCTGAGTAGTCAGGACTTACTCTTCTCCTCTCCTCCCTTCTGTTTTATATACTGCGGTAGCTTATCAGATAATCTTGAAAATTTTTCTGTTTCAGTATACTTTTTTCCATATCATAAAACAGTGAATATCCTTGCTAAAGAGCTTCGGTACACCTCAGGCCACCTTTGCAAACACTACAAATGCAAGGCTCGCATTAATAAAACCAAGAGTTAGCTCCTGGGCCTGCACAGGCAGAATGAAGCCTTGCTTCTCAGTGTTGCCCATGAACCAGGCCATCCAGTGGAGACTCTTTAGAAGTGCAGAATCTCAGGCCCCACTCCAGACCTACTGAATCAGCATCTGCAGTTTAGCAGAGTCATTTGCTTGCTAAAGTTTGAGAAGCCCTGAAGCAGTCCAGGCATCGTCTAGCTTTCCTGGGCTCTTTGTCTCCCATTGAAGGACACAAGTTGAATGAGGTGTGTTCTTAGAAGGGAGTAGTTTAATCCTGACCGTTCTTAGGAAAGGGTACATGAAGCCTATATCTGACTCTTACTTCTGCCTGGGTTTTCCACAGCAGTGTCCTCTTCAGTGTGTGCTGGTATGATCTTCTCTAACATTTGGTTTGTGAAACACTGTTTTCTCGGACTTCAAACTGACATCTCCTTTCATTTTCCTCTTATACCATCGTAACCATATGAAATGTCAGCTTTTGGAAAATAAAGCTGAGTTGCTAAACATGTGTTAAGCACCTTGAACCACCAGCTCCCATTACTATTCTCTTTGCCTTCTATTTCCCCCTGATTTTTGGCTGGAATACTGGAACTTACTTTTATAGAACCAAAGGCTTATGTGAAATAATTTATCATTAACTGACAGTTACAAGGACTTTTGATATTCAACATATAACATTTTTTAAGGATTCAATTTTAGGTTATGATTTTTTTGTTTTCCGTTTCTTATTCATTTGCTGTTTGTTATTTTCATTCTGTTTGGTGCGTTCCTTGAAGAACAAGTACGAAAGAATATGAGGACCTAACATCACACATTTATTTGGCTCTTTCTTTTGGTGGGGAGAAATTGAAAATATCTGCTGAAATATTTTCTAATGCAACATAATTTTAGCTACATTCAATTTTCAGATTTTATTTTGAGGTTATGTGAGTGTGCGTGTGAGGAAGATAAACAGGGTTCATTTAATTTCCCTTCTAAAAACTCCATTATTTCTCTAGAATATGAATTATTAATGCTTCCCTTAAAAAACAACATTTACTTCCAGAAACTTCATTTTTCTCTAGTTCACATTCTGGACATTGCCACTTTTGCAGTGTTTCCCCTCTGCCCTCCAGCAGCCCTTAACCAGGAGGCAGCCATCCCCATTCATCACTGGTAACTTATTGATGAATCTGCTAGTTAGTGCTCCAGGATATCTTCATGTAACTAACTTTGTTCTAACACGTAAATGAAAGACTGATAAATTGTCAAAAGTATCCTGTTCGCAATCCTCTGCTTTAAAGGCTAAAGTCATAGTTTACAGATGCTTTCAATTCGGTATAGGGTGGCGGGCTGCCACCCTTCGCCTCATCCCTATCTCCTCCTCTGCCCCCACACGGTATCTAGTCTCCCCAAGAGATTCTTAACCACTTGGTGTTCATCATGTAGAGATTTGCTTATCAAAAATACGAGGTCGGTCTGGAAAAAGTCTGGCTATTGTTGATGTAACTAGCAGTTTGTGTGACATCAGTGTAACCTGGCAGCCAAGGAGAGTGGATTGTAATGCATGTGCGTGAACAGTGACGACTTCACTGTACTAGTCATTGAGGGCGGTAGACATTGTTGAGTGAGCATGTGTCCAGTGTGACCATCACATTCAAGGTGACTGAGCCGGTAGAGCGACAGATCTGCATCAAATTTTGCATTAAGCTTAAACATTCCTCCATGGGAACTACTCAGATGATTCAGAAGCCTGCAGCTATGGGCAACTGGTGATTGGCAGCTTCACCAGACATTGTGCTCACTCATGTATCATGTCTGGTGCAGAATTTTTTGGTGAAACATTAAATCACCCAGGTGACTCAGACCCCCTACAGCTCAGATTTGGTGCCCTTCAACTTCTGACTTTCCCCAAAATTAAAACCACCTTTGAAAGGGAACACATTTCAGACCATCAGTGAGATTCAGGAAAATATGACAGGGCGGCTGATGGCAACTGGGAGAACTGAGTGAGGTCCAAAGGTGCCTACTTTGAAGGGAACTGAGGTGTCATTGTCTCATGTACAGAGTTTCTTGTATCTTCTTCAATAAATATCTCTTATTTTTCACATTACATGGCTGGATACCTTCTGGAAAGACCTCACATACATCATTTTCCTGAGAAATTGTGTATCACTGCTTTGCAGCTGGTTATATTTGGGTTTATCAAGTTCTATATTAAACAGTTTTTAAAATTTTTTAAATATGTTTTACACTTGAAGAATTTTTTATGTAACTAATCTTTTGTGTACTTTTAATTCTAGGGAATTAAAAGAGCAATATTTAGATTTAAAAATTTTTTATTTTACCTATATCATATCTGTAATTTTATTTTTTATCAACAAACTTATGGTATCTGTTCTTAACAAGTCTTCTGATAATCATCATGTTTTCTTTAATCATTTTGGTTTAGTGTTTTTTTTGTCTCCTTGTTAATGAAAATGGATTTTTAGGAATCACAAGTCTCTGAGAAGGAAACAGATTTGCATGGAGTATTCCTATCCTCTAGTACTGCCTGCCTCATCATGTGTGTGGGTACCCACCGTCCCCTCACCCGGCGTGAGTGTATGCACTGCACAGCTCTGACAATGATCACATCGTGCGACTTGGTTTTAGGGTCCTCACTTGTTCTGAAGGTGGTGACAGCTCTCTCTGTGATGAATTAGTAGTTACAGATCACACTGTATTTTCCTTAGTTAGAAACCTGTGTTTTAAGTTCTGTAATTGTGAAACTGGTGTGATTGATTTTAAATGCCTACATGGAAAGTATTTTGCTATCATTAAATTTCATTTTATTAAAATTGCACTTAAGCAATGAGTGTGTTCTTCTGTTTCAGGTGCGCTTTGTGAAGAATATTACTTCCTGGAAAGAGATGAAACCAGGATTTTATCATGGACACGTTTCTTATTTGGATTTTGCCAAGTAAGTTTACCTAAAATGACATGCCAAAGAATACTTTTACTTTAGCAACCTAAAAATGAATAAATTAAATAAATTGTTATATTCTGATTTTTTAAAAAATTATTGGCTGGCCTTTGCCACATTTAGATATGTAATTTAAATATACCTTCTAGTGTTTTACTGCCCTCTAGTGTTCGTAAATTGACAATTGTCATATTAATTTCAGAAATTCTAGGTAAATTAAATTTAGATGATACTCTTTAAAGGTATTCATCATTATTGTATTTATGTTTCCTGTACAACCAAATGAAACTTGTAAGCGAGGCCCGAGCTTTAAGCCGGAGGCCAGTCAGATGTGACTTCCTCTGTCACTGATGGAGAACTGGGAAAGCAAAGAAGCCCTCTCTGTTATTGGTGCCCCAGCGCTTCTGCTGCTCAGCCAAGACACAGTGACACAGGTTCCCCTGAGCTGTCTGGTTTTGGCTTTCAAATTGTGATGTATTCTAAAGAGACTTTTTAAAATATAATGGTTTTCCTTTATTTTTCTTTATAGTTATGGTATTTTTCTGAAACTGGAGGTGAATAACACTCATTTTTTATATTTTGTGAGAAGAGCAGAATCGGGGTATTTCTATCATAATTCTCTCAAGAAAAGTTCATAGAACTAGAGGCCTGCTTAGAGCATCCGCGCCCTGTGCGGCTCCCCCTAGAGCCTGTGCTACGTTAAGGACTGACCAGAAAACTGGTCAAACGGAATATTCCGAACACAGGCAGCTGGAGAATCCCACTTGAATACCATCATAGTAAAACTCCAAATCCAGATCCTTTCCCTGATAAGATTCTGCACCAACTTCAAACACATTAAAAATGTATTTAAAAATTATTTAAGTTTAGATGTGTTTGCTCAGTCTTTTCATAAGCAGTCATGACTTCAAAATAATACATTTGTCAACTTTAAGGAGCATTTGGAGTGAAATTTAAAAATTAAATTGATATCCTGCTGTCAATTTAATTTCTTAAATTTGAAAAGAAAATATTGAATGAAATGTTATTGATTCAGATTGATAGTAAGTCTTAACTTTTTTGAAAAGCATGTAAATAAAAAAGAATCACCCAAATATTGCATATACAAAACAATACATTCTTATTTCTAGTTGTTCTCATGGAATTCAAGATGTTCAGTAAAATGGTAGTTCTAAAGTTAGATGTGCATTTTTCTATAAATAATTCATATTGCAATATTGAAAACATTTTATAGGCATCTTTAAAATAAACTAATTATTTTTTCTTTGCAGAGGCATTGAACCAATTTCATAAACTTCATTCATATGCATATTCCCCCTCAGGGCTGCATTATCCTTCCGTTGAATGTTTGTTACTCTTTCACCTAAATGATTTATTTTTTTCCACACAGGGCTTGGTTTCTAATACTTGAGGTTTTCATTATTAAAATAATAGAGTACTTTTGCTTTTGGCAAAAGTCTTGTACTTAGAACAAAATTCTGATGATATATGGTGGAGTTCTTGCATTTGAAAAACTGTAAAGCTTCTTGAAAAAAATTAATCTCATTTATTAAATACAAACATGAACGTTTAAGGGTTTGAATATTTTCATAATGTGTTTCATGTTATTAGAAGTGAAAAGTATTGTGAGAATTTTTAATAGACTTTTACAAGATTTTAAACAAGTACCTAAAAGATCAAGTAGAGGAAATATATTTTGATATATGTAGCCAAGAACTATTGTAGATACAACTAGTATCTTTTAAGGTAATTTTTAGTTCTGTAGCCACACTCACCGTGAGTGAGTAAAGAAGAAGAAGGAAACGCCTTACAAAATTTTAAAATACTTTATTCTTCAAACATATCCTTGACCGGCATAGTACCTTGTAGAGCCCATTAAAACACTTGCCTGCAGGAGAAAATAGTCATATTTGGTGAAAGAAATATATAATCACATAGCTTTTTAAGCCTTTGCAGAGACACTAAAGAGAGTGAAAACCCAGGAAATACAATAGCGAAAGAAAAAATGAGAAGTGCTTTTTCATCTAGACCGATCACTGAGAACTGCACATTTTATTTGCAGGCCTGTTTCTGCTTAAGCCATGTTTTGGTTATATTGATCTGGCTTAATTCCGAACATTAGAATAATATAAAAAGTATCTTCTTGTTACACATTTGTGTAATTTCTGACTGCTCTTTTTTGTCCTAATCCGATTCTTGAATTTTTAAAGCACATTTTCATGTTCTTCTTTTCATTTTTCCCTTTAATGTTCAGTGACCATTTTGTTTTTAATTGGTGGACAACACAATTTTATGATAATGTAAGTATGATAAATTAATGTCATAGATTTACAAATGTTTCAGTTAAAAACTGTACAGGTTGGACATTCCCCAATGCCCTTGGGTGCGTGTAGAATTACGTTGCAGTTCTTATCCTGAAGGAGTTCACTGAAGCCCCATTTTTTCTCTAATTACCGTTCGTTACGTCAGAGTGAGTGTTACTCATCTCCAGTGTCGCTCTTTGGACGGGGTGAGAACATTACACTTACCCTCCTTTTTCAATTCGTGCTGTTCATTCATCAGCAGCATCTATTAGCCCCACTTTGATTTTCTTCAAATGATACCAAAGAAAAACATTAGAGGTTTCAGAAACCTTTTCAGTAACATTTTTCTTTATAATGAGTAATGTTCATCTGGTAGAAAACAGTTTTAATGCTGGTTTTATCAGACATTGTTGAGATTTTTCTATAATCCAGTGACCTAGGGTCCCAAGCCAGCAGCTGTTTTAGCACGACTTTGGACATTTTATTTGACACGCAGCCAGTGTTAGTCCAGCACAGACGTCAGGCGTGTGCCTTGGCGGTCGTCCCCAGGAAGGAGTGTCGGTCTTCACCGCCAGCGTCTGGGCTCTCCGCATCACCCCTGCTGCCCCTTGCGGAACAGCTGCAGTGAATCAGTGAAAAAGCAGGTATATCAGGACAAGAAATGAATAACTGGACGCTTCACTAGTCTGATATATCCTAGAGAGTAATCAGGTGACAGTATTTTAGGCCCAAATAAAGTTTGTTAGTATATAGATTCATATGAGATGGTCTCTTTTACTTCTCTGAACTGGCTGAAGTTTGCACCATTTTCTACAACTTTCAACATATATGTCATAACCTTGGAGAAGCATTTAAAAATGACTTTAATCATCTACAGGCACTATGTGAGTGCTGCGTTTTCATTGGCCTTGTACTGCCGGCTCTTTGTACAGCACCGATCCTGTAAAGCTGTAAGGGGCAGCCTCCGCAGTCAGATCTGCGGTTAAATCCACACAGTTGCCTACCAGCTCTGTGGGCTCGGCTGCGTTTACCTTCAGTTTCCCTCTTAGAAAAATGAGGATAATTCAGGCAACTACTCATGGGTGGTTGTGAAGATTCAGTACCGTCATGTATGTGATACCCTTGGCCGTGTCTCACACAGAGCTGTGTTTCGTTCGTTTACAGTTCTGTCTCTTCTTTCAGCTACCATATTGTTTGGGTGTTTGTGTTTTCTCCCCCTAGAATCTGCTGGGCTTTCTTATTTCAAACTCTTAATAAGGCATTGCTCAACACCCTGTCTTTGCCTTCATTATTCTTTTTTGGGAAGTTTACCCATTTTTGTTTATCAAGACTTCCAAGCAGGAAATTAGAGTCATCTTGAACAACCGTTTTCTCTACCACATGCATCTAAATAATCGCCAAGTCTTTGAGTCAGGCTCCTTCCACTCGCATAATGCTGCTGACATTTATCTCACTCGGTGCGTGTACATCAGTAGTTAGTTCATCACTGGGCAGTATTCCATTGTGTGGATGCACCACAGTTTCTACCATTCAGCAGTTTCTGGATATTTGGGTTATTTCCAGTTTTTGGTGATTATTAGTAAAGCCGCCAAAACATTTGCATGCAGGTTTTATGTGGACATTTATGTGCTCACCTCTCTTTGTTAAAACTGAGAAGTGGGATCGCTGGAGTGTATGGTAACTTGGTAAGATGCTGCCAACACATTTTTCCGAGTGGCTGTATTATTTGGCAGTGTCACCAGCAGTTTATGAGAGTTCCAGCTGCTGTGCATCTTTGCCAGCATATGGTATTGTTAGACCTTTAAAAAAAAATGGGGCCATTCTAATGGATGTGCGGTGGATGGATGCCCATTTTAAGAGATAAATAATTACTTTTAAAAATAACTTATTCACAACGTTATCATTAGTGGGACCAACATATACCAACAGGTCATTATCTATTTTTGAAATAAGACAGTGGGAATTGTCACTAGAAGGATACAGAAGTTCCTCTGAATCTTTTGGGTTCAGAGAGTCCAGAATAAATATGAGTATGTATAAGATATCCATGTCTCCAGTGAAACTGCGATTTAACTAACGATGTTAAATATAATACAAAGCAGAAAGCTCAAAGCATAATGCTTCCCAAGGGCTCTTCAGCCCTCTTTCAGCTTTATCATCTTTTGTTTAGGTTTCTCTAGCAAGTTGACAAGGTTCCCTTCAGATGTTCTGAGTATGCGCTTGTTCTGTTAACCAATACTGATGTTCATTCATCCATCCAAATTAGACATAAAACTGTGGTTGTAAAGAAACGAGCCTTGTTTGTGCTCCATGTTTTGTCGTGCTGCATGTGCTGACACAGTGAGGACAAGGTTCCTAAACGTCTTCTTACCAGCCTGCTGCTCAGATTATACTTTTCCCCCTTTGTTCCTTCTGTAAATCCTAGGTTCTTAACAAACATGCTCCTCTCTTCCCAGGAAGATCATGTTCTGACAGAGCAGTAGTAGTTTATTTTCCCAGAGTGAAGATAGGTTTTCTCCTCTCCTGCCCGAGCCCTTGTGAGGAGCTGTGCAGAAGACTGGCCAAGGTTAGAGGTGGGGTCAGTGGCCGCAGAACATAGTTTTCCTCCTGCACAAACCACCTGATTAGCAAAAGAATTAAACCTACAAACCTAAAAGGATGCTTGTTTTCTAACCAGCTGAGTTGAATGATCCAGATACTATTTTTATCATGCCTATTTTAGGTTATAATCTTTTGCTTTCATGTCTATATAACATACTTTAACAAATAATAATTTCAGAATAAGTTCACACATTATCTCATTAAAATCATACATATACATGTCACCCAAAGCCATGCCCCAGAAAGTCCTTTTCTCAACAGCAAGCAGAGTTTTATAAAGTGCCACTTGTTAAGAATTGCTGTTGATTCCACATGCCAGGAACCAGGGAAAAGGAGGAAGGAGGAAGTGTGATGGGAGATGGTCTTCTGGGAGAAGCTAATTCCCAAGGCAAGGCTGGTCAGTATCTAATAATGGAGAGATTAAGGTGGTTCCCAGGGAATCCCACAATTTTAACAATGGAGTCATTGCCCCACTGTGGGTGCTTTTCCTTTCTGTAGTTTCAGCTCTCTCAGTTAAGGTAACAACTAGATATTCCTGATGCCTCCCTGCCTTCTTCTCAGTACTGAGTGCACTCTCCCACAGAAAGGCTTTGTAAGCGGCTAATTCACAACTATCTGTCCAACCTGATTCTACTGATACTCAGCATCTGTGTGTCCAGCGCCATGCTGGACAATGGTGCCAAAGCCATCTTGTTCGTACAGAGGGAAACAGTCCCTAACCTCGTGGAACTTCTGCTCTACCACCCAATGTGACAGTCCCATATATTTGCAGCCAGTACTATTTCCTCTTTTAAAAAATTGTAAAAAAAAATTGTATTGCATTGTTGGTTTTATAGGTTTACGAGCTGTTCAGTGGAAAAATACATAACAAGTTCTAATCAACCAACTCACAACTGTGATAATAATGTTTTGTAAGAGAATTCTCTAGTTTTCAGTATTTCCATAAGTACAAAGAATTTACTGACTTAGAGCTACTCCATGGTGAGGAAAGGACTAGAATTCAAGAGAACTGATCCCCCTTTACTACCCACAAAGCAGTTCTTACAGAATACAACCTATTTGTAAGTTAGAAACTTCCTGTTCCGTTCACTTTCAGTAGTTTGCTGAAATAATCAAGTTATCTGGGCTCCTTGACCTTTCTCTTCTGTGGTCTCTTTTCACTACTCACTTATTTAAGAATTTAGTGTAAAACATCTGTAGAGTGCTGTTTGTGTGCAAGACATTGATTGTAATAGGCAGAAGTAACGGGAAAATAGGAAATCGATTAGTTTAGCTCTATGTTTTTTAGTGCCTTTGGGGAAAGATTTTAGTAAGAAGGGAAATGTAAGTTATCAGCTGAATTGAGGGTTTCTGTGGGCAGATGAGTGAGTATATCAGGAATGGTTAAAAGAAGAAGCAACTTTCATTGCCTTGTACTCCAAGTCATACAACTAAGGCTTAATTGTATCATATCTCATTGTGCTTCTCATTTTGAGAGAGATTGCTAATATTTCTAATCTTTCAAAATAATACTAATCAATAGGCAAATATTTGTGTATACGAGGCTCTGTAAAATATAAAAGAGTAAAGGACTGTGCCTACCCTCAAATGGCTTATCACGATGTCGGGGAGCAAAGACTTAGAAATATTTAGTAGACAAGCTATGAGACGGCCTTTTGATAGCACTCGCTCCTGGGTACCGCTGAGAAATGAAAGCAAATAGCACCGTGTGCGGAGTCATCAGGACGGCTTCTAGACATCGCAAGATTCCCTCATTGTCCTCTACAGTTTCTTCCAAAACGGCAGCCAGCGTCTCCACGCCCCAGCTTTATTGAGATACAATTGACATATAAAATTATTTAAGGTATACAGTGTGATGATTTGGTAAATGTGAAATGTTTGCCTCAATAAGGTTAGTTATTGCATCCTTCACCTCGCACGGTTACCTTTTTCTTGTTGTTGTGAGAGTGTTTAAAATTGACTCATAGCAACTTTCAGGTATATTATTGTGCAATATTGTTAACCACAGGCATCATGCTATACATTACGTTCCGTGTGGTGACACTTCTGACTCAGTCGGCCTCCCTCCTGATTCGTGTAATGGCCTTCAGGGCCCGCGTGATCTGCTCTTCCACTGCCCCACCCCGTCTCTCTATTCTCAACAGCTGCTAACACCCCCTTTGCGATTCTGCTGCACCCACATTGATCTCCTTGTTACTCCTCAGAAATGCCTGGTGCTTGGCTGCTTCAGGGCCTTTGTACTTGGAAGTCTCGTCTTCCTGGAACGCTTCCCTCTGGATAGCTACGTGGCGCCCTTCTCATCACACAACACCAGTGATGTCTTCCTGAAAAAACCTATTTTGAATTGTCCTCTTCCCACCTCTCCTGGCAGTCCCTGTTCCATTTCACTGCATTATTTTTCTCCTTAGTGCTTTTTGCCATCTGACATACTTGTTTATTTACTTGTTTATATTGTCTCTCCCAAGTAGAATGTTAGCTCCAGAGGACAAGGAATTTTTTTACTGATATATCCCTAGTATTAGCATAGTCCATGGCATATATAAGGTACACAGAAAAGCATTTTTTTAATGAATTTATGTAATAGAAAAATAAGGATGGCATTGTAGTTAAGAAAGAGTGAGCAAAGGCATGTAAGAAGAGACAGAAAGAAGTATGATATAGAGGAGTAGAAGAGGCAGGCCAAACTCTAAGAGACTGATGTTCTCTTGCTTGAAAATAAAGTTACATCAATAAGGTGCTACCTGAGATACAAGGCAGAGAGATGGCAACAGCTAGACAAAGGAGTTAGGGTTTGATGTCAACATCCATCATAGACTTGTTAACGTTTTCTGAGAGGAGCGATCTAACAAGTGGTGTGTTAAGAATATCAGTCGAGAAGTGGTATGGAAGGTGGATTGAAAGGGAGAGGACTGGGTGTAGGAAAACTGACTAGGTTATTGCAGTGTCCTGAGCAGGGCACACGGGGAGGGCAGCGATGAAGAGAGACAGAGTCATCAACAAAGAAACGCCAAATCTGTGCGAAGCCCTACAAAAGTAAAAATCGAAAGGACTTGGTAACTGCACTAAAGGGGGAGTAAAGGAGGGTCGGGTGAGGTTTCAAGACTAGGACAGTTAAAGTTGGGAGCCAGCTGGATAATTCTGGGGTCTGGAAAGTTTGGTAATGTAAAAGTCTTGCATTCCTTCAGTTCATTCCATGAGGAAGTAATGCTGAAAACATAATGTCTTTCACCTCTATCTTGTCTTTAATACCAGCAGCTATAGAAAGCAAATGCAGTTGGTCATGCTCGGTTGGACTTGTGCTGTATCCATGGGTAACATTTATCTAGTTTGGTGGGCCAGAAATTAAAAAATTATTGCTACATAAAATTAAAATGTTTTATGTAATTTTGTCAGTAGAATTTTAAATTGTTTTTCATTTAGTTTTTCCTCCTCTCCTTTTCTTCAACTATGATTTTTAAGTTCCTATTTCTTTCTTATTTACTATATTGTAACATAAATAATCATAAAATATTTTTTAGTCTCCCCATAGTCTATTATTAAATTAATTTGTGTTCTTTTCATAAAGAATGAATACCTTAAACTTATAATTTCAGGGTACTACTAAGTAGAGTGAAAATGTTGATTTCACCTTTTAACTTTGGCTTTATTTCAGATTTGGTGTAAAAAAGAAGCCCATTTACATTAATGTCATAAGGGATCCCATTGAGAGGCTAGTTTCGTACTATTACTTTCTGAGATTTGGAGATGATTATAGACCAGGGTTAAGAAGACGAAAACAAGGAGACAAAAAGGTAATATTTTAGTTTTAATATTTTTGTAAAAATAATCATTTATGAAATACAATGAACAATGTGCTTTTAAAATTTATTAGTGATTATAAACGTACACTTGCTTAATGTGGACATTTTGAAAAGAGCCCCAAAGTAAAAAAGCAAAAGTAAAACTACTTTATACTTGATATTTTGGAGTACACATAATTTTTTGTCATCAAAAAAATATGACTTATGCTTAGGGCTGAATATTTGTTTTATTATGGTTATTATATTATTAACAACATTCTGTGAGACCATTATACTATTCATTAATATGATGTATTTGTGTATGTACTTTGGGTTTTAGTCTGGGTGATCCTGAGTTTTGGGTACCATTTTGCTAAAGCAGCTGTTCTCAAGGAAAGAATAGTGACTCGACCGAGTTCGTACCTAGCAGGTGCAGTATTGGGCTCTCTTCTGTTTATGTGCACCCTCCATAGAAGCACCAGAGTAGTTTTTCTAAAAAAACAAACTGATTGGTCAACTTATCTGGTGGAACACCTTTACGGGAACCTCACTGCTCACAGGATTGCCCAAGGCGCGGGAGACACAAGCTGGCACAGGCTGAGACCGGCCTCATTTTCTTAGGCACCCAGTGCCTCAGCTACGTGAAATGTCACTGTCCTCCAGACTCATCACTTCCTATTTTCTGTGCATGTGTTCCTCTGGAAGATTTTGGAAGATTCTGGAAGATTTTGTCCACCTTTGAGCTCCCACGAAGTGTTTGCTGGTGTGCCCAGGCAGTTAGCACATCCTGTTCACGGCTCCCAGAGCATGCCATTCAGATCTCTTTCTAAGCATTTATTTTGTGATGTTTGAATTATTTGTTTACATATATGTCCTCTCCAAAAGGTTGTGAACTTCCTAAGCAGAAGCTGTATTTCGTTCACCTTTGTTTCCCAAGAATTCAGCCTCGTGCCTAGTCCTTCTGTACACGCTTAACAAATGGCTGAATTCCGCACTTCTTAACTCGAAAGTGTCAGATGGTAGTGATGCTGGACACTTGACACATCATAATAATTAATGTCCAACAATTAGATTTTTTCTGAGTTAGATGTGCCCTCAGTGTCACATGAGGAGGCAATAGTTTTTGTTCTATTTTACTTTTTTATGTTTCTAGAAATTGCTGTTTCTTTCCTTAGTCTCAAAGCTTTAGTATGAAGGTACTAATCCAAACACAGATAACTGACCAAACCATTATTTTTAGTACCCTCCAATCTCTTAGCGTTACTTAAGCTCCTAAAAATAATGTATACTTATGTTATTATGGAGAGCCTGCAAAATTTTATAAGCTTTAGTAATATAACTGTTTTGTGACCTAGTACTTTAGAATGTATTGATAGTCATTTCTAAATTCATTGAAATGCTTACTACTTTTTTTAGGCCTTATAATTCACATTAGCTGTTACTCAGTAAGTGCGTCTACCTCTTTCCTTCCAACAAAGGAATTCTGATGTTAGCGAGGGAAAGATTTGCAATCATGTAGGTTCCTACATCCACCATTTGTCATTGTCAGCCCTGGATGCCATGGTTTTGTGCTTTGGAGAATTAGACAGTAGTAATACTTCATAGTAATAGCTCACACTTATTGAGTGCTTATTGTATATCAAGCATTGTTTTAAGAGAGAGGCATATACTATATATGTATATGCCATATATAATACATGTGTATATTTATTATATGTAATATATATGTCTATATTTTCAGGTAGCCTGTACAACAATTCTATATAGTAGTTGTCTCCATTTTATGGATCAGGAAACTGAGACACAGATAGGTTAAGTACCTTACTCAATGCCAGCTGGTATTTAAACCCAAGGACTCTAACTCCAGACCTCACAGTTTTAACCTCTCCATGCCCTTTAAAAAGGAGGGAGGAAATGCATCATGCTACTCAACATTTTTATGTAAGAGATATTCCAAAGTTGTATGTTCAATACGCTGAAGCAGATATTGTAACATAATTTCTCTTTCACATTAGAAAGTTTTAGGTAGAAAGGCTCTTCTAACCATTCTTCACCCTGATGGTAACAAGGCTTTAATGTCATTATAAAATTCATATTAATACACCTATTTATTCAGATGTAATATTAGTAATATCAGCAAAATAGCATTGCATTACCTTAATTCTTAGGAAGACAGAGCCATCTACAGATGCATTATTAGAGTGAAAAATTCCTTTGTTTTGTGATTGACACAGTGGACCATTTCAATCTTATATTGAGATATACACATTTTATTCATTTGACTTTTTTTCTCATGACACAGATGTTGGTAACATTCTGGGGCCCAATGAGTTCAACAATTTGTGTTATTGAAAATAATTCCTTAATATCTTTAACTTGAAAGAGTTTTTGTTAATAAACTCACATTTATAGTGTTGATAAGACTGCATGGCATATTACATTTTGAAAATGACAGGGTTAATGTTTTGAAAATAGAAGATAAATGAGGATTAAACAATGGCTATAATAATGTAGGAAATATCTTGCAATGGTTTCATTTGCATGAAATTGTGTATTTGCACCTCAAGTAATAGTTTGAAGTGGACCAGATTCTATTCAGTTCAGCACTCATGGCAACTATTACGTTGTTAAACTGCATCACTGAACTGCTCCCTGTTTACGCTTCACACAAACCAATTCTAGGCACCTAAACCTTGTAAGGTGCTCTTGTAAAGAACACAGAATTTATTTTATTGAGGGAGATTTCAAATACTCTGTTTTTCATATTTTATAATTAGAATTCTACTTAATTTACTCTCTACCCAGTACAGAAAATCTGGCTTTACATAGATGTATAATTGGAAAAGGGAGAATTTCAGGAGTCTTTTCAGAATATCGTGGATATTCCTCTTTAATACTACATTCAAACTAGACAAGTATTGGTGTCTTGAAGTTGTTGAAGTGTAAAATCTGAAGCCGTAGAAGTGAATTCCGTGTGCTGTGCTGCATTAACATCCATTGATGTATTTTACACTTTGAATGGATTTTTAACCAAGCATAATTTTGTAACATCATGCATTGGTCATTCGGGTCATATTAGTTAACTGACTATGTGGACCTTCCAAATGCTGGCACATTTTATTACACAATGTCAAAAATTCACATTCATTAACATCACCCTTGATCTCATCAGAAGAGTCTACATATTGAGAAAGAGTCAAGCTGATGGTAACTGATCAAGTTTTCCAAGTTTTATATTTTTCTTGAAAACTTAACTTTGTTCACTAGCTACCACAGGGTTTCTCAACCTTGATACTGTTGTTACTTGGGGCCAGATAATTCTTTGTGTGTGAGGGAGGTTGCCTCTAATTGTAGGATGTTTACCAGCATCTCTGACCTGTACCCAGTAACATCGTTCCCACACACACCGCCATCGTGAGAACTAAAATTGTCTTCCAGCACTGCTGGATGTCACCTGGGGGTCCAGGCGGCTCCAGCTGAGGACCACTGGGCTGCTGACACTGTCAGCTATTTTCTTTCAAGCAACAGGCAACACACTTTGCTCATTTTGAGAAAATGTCTACGTTTGAGTAGCCGTAGTTTGTCTCTGAGCCCTTCTTTCAGCACAGGCCTTCTTAGTGGCTCCCAAACAACGCTCACTGCACCGATACGTCTCATCGCTCACGTTTCCTAAATATGTAAATATTTATTTTGTATGATCTTAACTTTATACTGCCTTATAGATTATTAAACTTTTTATTATTTTATTAACAGAACATCAAGAGGGTTTATACTTATGGAAAGAGTAATTAGTGTATTTTTCAGACCATAAGACGCATTTAGGTTTTAGAGGAGGAAAATAGGAAAAAAATTTTGAAGCAAAAATTGTGGCAAAATTTTTAGTAACATAAATAACATAATATTTCATCAATATAAATGTAAACAGAACTCAACAGCAGCATTAACAACCATTATTCCTCTCAAATTGGGCGTGGGTGGGCGGGGGTTGCGGCTTAGAGTCCGAAAACATTGGGTAGTTGCTTGCGCTCAGTGACAGTCTAAAGAAGAATCAGTGTAGTCGCAGAGGTCCAGCTCCTACCCCAATTGCTTTTTGTGTTTCTTTAAATTAATAGACTTATCAACAGCTAGAGGAATTATAATGAACTTAAAATGTATATATTTTAATTTATAAAAGATAGTAAATAAAGCTAGAAGGAATTCATACTGAGCACTGCCTGGTTTAACCATTGACTTACAAATTGCTGCCTTCACAGTCCTTGGCAACTCACAATTCCCTGACAGTGGCTTGTGTATCACACATGGATTTTACTATTCTGTCTCACAAAGGTATTTAAGAACTTACTCTTTGCCTAGAAAGTATTTTATATGTAAAAAACACTGCAGGAAAGCGATATAATATCTTTGCAGTTGGCGTATTTACAGGTTTGCTTACTTCATTGTAGACCAGTTTTCTCTCATCAGTAGAAGGTATGTAACCAGAGTCAGCCTTGACCTGTGTTCTTCCCAAGTTTCTGATTGGACCATAGGTGGTTCCTTTCACCAGAAGAGAGAAAACAAAAGGAAGTCAGTTGTGATGGAGGGGAAGAAGGAGGTGAAAATGAACAATATTTTTAGTCATGTATAAGAAGATGGAAGTAGCAACTAGGAATTGTATTCCTACCTCAAAAAATAGGTCTGACTGAATCATGGATTTGAGAGTCATCCACATTAGGTGGAAGCCGAAACAAGGGATTGAATGGAACTGCACTTGGAAGACTTGTGGAGTTTGGCGAGAAGACCCAATGAAAAGGGAAGAGAAAAAGTGGGGTGCAGATCTGTAACTCTGGGCAATGCCAGCATTTAAAGAGTAGGCGGGTACAGAGCCAGCAGGCCAAGGAGGCTGCTGTCAGAGAGTGAAAAGACAAACCGGGCAGGTCCTTGAAACAGACGGGATGAGAATTCGAATTGCAAAAAGTTTAGTGAATTAAGGATGGAAATCTGTCCCTTGGATTTGTCAATGGCAGGTTCATAAGGGATGTCAGAGAAGGAAGGAGTTCAGATGGAATCCAAAGGGTTGAGAAGCAACTGAGAGATAAGTTAAGACTGACCTTGAGGAAAGACTATTCCTGAAAAAGAAGTGTGGCTTTGAAAGGAACAAAAAAAAGTCAGGAAGTATTTCTTTAAGATGACAGACACTTGGGCGTTTTAAATATCCGAAGACAGCAAGGGGTGATCATGCAAGGAGCTGGAGAGAAATTGGTGGAGCAGGGTCTCAGAAGGGGGTAAGAATGGTGTTCAAAGATAGGGGAAGGAAATGTCTCTTTAGAGACGAGGGTGGTAAGGCTATAGATGCAGATAAACTTTTATCTAAGCAGGAAGTTGAGAGGGCTCATGCTTAGCGTCAGTTTTCTGTGTAAAGTATGAAGCAAAATCATTTGCAGAAGAGGGTTTAATGCAAATATAATTGCCATTACTATCAAGCATCTGTTTAATTCTTTTAACTTTCAATTTTAATAGTTAAATAT
The DNA here is from genome assembly GCA_004024845.1 of Tonatia bakeri. Taxonomy (NCBI): domain Eukaryota; kingdom Metazoa; phylum Chordata; class Mammalia; order Chiroptera; family Phyllostomidae; genus Tonatia; species Tonatia bakeri. The sequence goes on from PVIA01001036.1 coordinate 17,413, forward strand.
CTAAACTAATTATCTAAATGGTCTCAAGAATATTTTGGTATTTCATGCTTTTAAAAACATTTGTGTCTACTTCACAAAGAATTGCTCTTTCTAAAAACCATAAATGGCTTTCTAAAAAGATTTTATTTGTTTTTAGAGAGAGGTGAAGGGAGGGAGAAAAGAGAAAGAGACACATTGATGTGAGAGAGAAACACTGATTGGTTGCCTCTCATATGCACCCCAACCAGGGACCAAACCCACCACCCAGGCTTGTGCCCTGACTGGGAATTGAACCGGCAACCTTTCATGCTGCGGGATGGTGCCCAGCAGAGCCACACTGGTCAGAACACACCATAAATGATTTTTAAGTGAAAAAGCTCATCATAACGTTTTGTTTCTCTGGTGATTTTGTGGGTGAGGAAGAGTCTGGAGTATTTTTATTTCATGTTTTTTTTTTTGCTTTATATTTCAAGGACTTGAAGTTTTATAAAAGAAGAATATTTATATAAAATCTTGTTTCTGAAATGTGACCAATATGTAAGGAGAAGGCTAATGGAAGTTAGCAAATCAGCAGGGAACTTTTGTTGACCAGGCATCCGAGGGGCGGTTTCCTGTGGTGAACGGAGAAGCCCGAGCGCTGATTCGCCGTTGGAGTCAGCCCAGCAGTTCCTCTTGGGGTCTCAGTGGGTTGATCATCAAGCTGAATGTAGCAAAAATGGCTTTGAGTTGTCTTAATTTGGTTTCACTGGGGAATAATACTTGGTTTATTTTATTCAAATATTTAGATAGAAATGGGAGAATTTCTGTTATATGCTATGGTCTGACACACACACACCTGTGTGTTCACCAACTTTTGATTATTTATAGTGTTTTCCCCTTCTGCATCTTCCTTGCCATCTTTGGCTTGTTTCTTTTAGTTGATGGGAGTGAAACAGCTCCCCCAGATAATGAGAAGGAACCATAAAGGAGTTGAAACCCCAAACTATTTTTCTACTTTCATATCATCTATTAAAACATTTGGCAGGTGGATTAGAGTAGATGCTCAGCTTCTGAAACAAAGGAACCTGGATGTAGACACTCAGGCACCTTTAGTGCAGCCAAGTCCTCTTTGTGCTTCTTCCTCCTTCCTCTCCTCAGAAACGCCAGGCGGTGTTTGCAGAGTCTCACGGCCACAGCCACAGCTCCCAAGCTGGTTCTCCGTGTCTCGGTATCAAATCATTTCAGATAGGTGATGCCTACTGTTCCAATGCCTGTGCCGACTGTAAGGACCCAAGAAAGTGAAATCGAGTGATTTTAGATACTTGAGCTGTGAGTCTCTTTCCCTTTTAATTATTTCAGTCAGATGCATTTGGACAGGAAGGCGTACAGGTCTTAAATATCCAGAGTCATTTCTGCTTTGTACAATGATTTTTTCATGTTTATTTTAATGAGAAAAGGAAAAAAGACTTAAGTGTAGTCCTTCCTTACATATTTTTTCAAATGATTGTAAAGAAGTGATAGTACCTTTAGCCTTGTTTTTATTTAATTTTCCTTTAGTACTAGGAGTTAGAAAGTATAAATACACACGTTTAACATAAACCGGCACTTATTTTCAAGGGAGATTTTACCTGGGGGGTTTCCATTCATATAGTGAAAGAACTCTTATAAACGTTGGCGTAAAACGAAGATGTGAGGAAAATCCACGTTTAACTTGCCTCGGTATCTCAGGTATACGTTCATAACCTGCGCATCCCTCTAACTCAGTGGCTCGGTGACGGCTACCCACCACCACTCATTTATTTGATAACTTAAACATTAAGACATTCGTAGGGGAGACTTGGGTTCATGGCTCGCATGTGCCGTCTCTGTTCCAGACCTTTGATGAGTGCGTAGCTGAGGGCGGCTCGGACTGCGCTCCAGAGAAGCTCTGGCTGCAAATCCCGTTCTTCTGCGGACACAGCTCGGAATGTTGGTAAGGAGATAAAGTCAGCTCAGACCGACTGTCTCTGTAATCCGAATTTCTCTATAATCTAAATTGTCTCTGTAATCTGTACTTCATGAATGCGGATGTGCTAGCCAGGGATTAGGTGTAAGAAAATTAGTGAGATACCAGGCTAAACATAGCATGTGATTAAGTAATACCTAGCTTTGTGGTTACCTTTAAGTGCACTGAAAAGCTTCATTATGTATAATAATATTGCAGTGTTTTCTCAGATGCTGGTTTTTGATCTTTCCTTAGTTGGTCAGTTGGTCGGTTTTTAGTGTTACATGTTTTGCTGTATTCCAGCAGAGCTCTGAATTAGAAGTCAGGGGTCATTTTATAAACCTCATTTTCCCCTGAGCTTACTGTTTTTGCCATTCATATTAGATAAAGTAGGACTTTTGTCCTACTGGGTAAATTCCTCACCTGGTTTTTCTGTTCAGCTGGCTTTGACTTTGAGAGAAGGTTATCATTTTGTCTGCTAGTAAACATGAAGTGGAAAATAAAGATATGTTATCTTTCATAGAGTGTGTTTCCTCAGCATGTGCTGAGTTTTCAGTTTCTAAAAATAATGGTATGTCCTCATTTGATCTAATTAATAACTTTAATAGGAAAAGTCAAAAAACAAGAACACATGGAAAGTTACTATCTTTCTTAAAAACTATCAGGAGATGCAAGGAATGTCTTCTGTTCTTTTCTTTGTTATTTGAGATTTTTGATTACTGTTAACTTTAAAATCCTACACAATAGATTATGTAAAAGTGTAATAGTGTAAGAATAATTGGAAGCATAAGAAGAATGTCTTAATTTTTAACCATTTCCGTAGAACAAGGGATTGGCAGATTACAACCTGGAGACTAAATTTAGCCCTTTACCTGTTTTCATCAAGTTCATTGGAACACAAGCCACGTTCATTTGTTTCCTTGCCGTCTACGGCTGTTTCCCTGCTGCAAGACCACACGGCCTGCAAAACCTAGGACCTTTTCCCTCTGGCCTTCTGTAGGAAGTTTGCAGCCTCTGCCTTAGAATAAAGAATATTGTTCTGCTGGGCATTATTGAGGAGATTTTGATCGAATATCTTAAATGTGTTTTACAGATGCGTAGAACTGGGAAAGACCTTGGAAATAAACTAATTTATTGTACCCCCCATCTCACCACAGCTTTTTAATGGCTGAGGAAACAAAGAAAGATAAAGTCACCAGCTCAATATCACACTGCTTAAAAACAGAGCTGAAATTATGGTTAGGGAATGTCAGCGCTAAAAAGAACGGAAAACTACAGTTTATTCAGAGCCAAATCTCTGTTAACAGCTATTAGCTGACAATGTCAGAAATCAAAGATTCCTGGCAGAGCCATTTATTCTCTTGCTTCTGTTCTTCCGAAACGAGAGGAAAACACCTAGCTCACAATAAAATTCATTGGCACTACACACAGGTTGCTTAGGCCTTACTAGAGAGTTTTTAAAGTGAACAAAGTTTAATTTAAAAAAATTAAATACACTGACACTATGTATATATATATATAAACACACATATATATATGCCTTCAAACTAAATTTTGTGAATTTTAAGCTAACTGTAAAGTCTGAATTAGCAGTGCACAGTTGAGCAGAAATTGGGAATAGAGGCAAAGGAGACTGAAAACAGGTGTGCCCCGGAGGGCATTGCTAAAAGAGTGTTGAGGCTTTGGATGGACAGTTGTTTATCTATTTTTTCCATAATATACAGTGGCAAAGGCATCAAGTCCTTAATTTCTTTTCTTGGTTTTAGGAATGTGGGAAGCAGGTGGGCTATGGACCAAGCCAAGTATAACCTAATTAATGAATACTTTCTGGTGGGAGTTACTGAAGAGCTTGAAGATTTTATCATGTTACTGGAGGCAGCTTTGCCCCGGTTCTTCCGGGGCGCTACCGAACTCTACCGTACAGGTATATAAACGATGGGTTTCTTTTTAAAGCTGTCCTTAACTTTATTTGAAAATTGAAAAATACTTGTGCTTTGAAGTTTCTTGAGTAAAATACAAGAAATACCTCCAGAAAGGCAGATATGTTGCCTGTTTCTCCTCACCATTTTCAAAACAAAACAATTCCTGTCATTCTGATGGTGTTCAGTAAATATTTTTTGAATGAATAAACATGTATTAGATGATAATTAGAAGGCATTGCAAGAACAGTGGAAGTAAACTATAGAAGCAGTCTCAGAAATGTATAATATTTAATAATTCTGGATCCTAAACGTTATGACTGCATTCCACCCTAGACATGCTTCATGGCATTTAGAGTAGAGGCGGGACAGGGGGACTTGGTCACTTCCACGGTGACCCCCATGCGCTGTGTCCTCCACGGCCCTCCTGACGGGGCGCTTCAGCAGCCTCCACAGTGCTTCCGATCGGAAAGTGACTGTGCTGGTCCTAGTTTCTAACATAGAATCGTATGGAGTGTAGGTGATGAGAAATCAGTATTAAGATCGAATATAGCTATTTTATCACATTTTCAAAAGTGAGCTAGTCAGAGCACTTGAGAATACTGCATGTGTTGTGACAGCCTCCACCTCACTGATTAGCAGTCCTTACTTTTACTATCTGACGACTCATCAAGTCTTTAACAGGTTAAGGATTTACATTGCAAAGGAATAAATCACAGTTGCAGTATGATTAGGGCACTGATTTTGGCCCAAGTGATGATAATATAAAAGAATTATGTTACCTGTCCTTCCATATTAGCTTAAACCATCTATTCAAATAAGAGGCATTGGCCTTTTATGTGTTCTCAGAATTACTTACATTTTCTTTTTTTCATTTGTAAGTAGGAAAGAAATCTCACCTTAGGAAAACCACAGAGAAGAAACTCCCGACTAAGCAAACCATTGCAAAACTGCAGCAGTCCGACATCTGGAAAATGGAGAATGAATTCTACGAGTTTGCTCTAGAGCAGTTCCAGTTCATCAGGGCTCACGCCGTGCGGGAGAAAGACGGGGACCTCTACATCCTCGCACAAAACTTTTTTTATGAGAAGATTTACCCTAAATCAAACTGAGTACAGGTGTGACTGTTGGGTTTTTGAACTAAAACTTTGACCCTGTCTTCACTTAGTTCTCAGCTCCCCGGCATGGATGCTGATAGGTGTGTGAGACAATTTGTATTGAGCCCAGTTAGGAAACAGACAGTGACGTCGAAGAAGCAGGTGCTGGCTGCTGTGTCGGCATCCAAGAAGTTTGGGTTTCAGGCGCTTTTTGTTTTTCCTGTTAAATTTTGGTGGGAGTTACAGCCTCCTGCCTAAAATAAACCTATAGCGGTTCTAATCAAAAGGCTAAATATAATTTCAGAAAAAGTTCTGATAATTCTGTTTTTGGATACAGCATTTTTTCAGCTAACCACGAATGAAGGAATCCACTGCGACTTCGCCTTCCCCTGGAGGTTTGGGTTCTCCAGCACCACTGAGTCGTGTCGTTAACTGTTTGGCAGTGTGTGCCTCGTTTTTGTGAGTCACGTCCCATGGAATTTCTTGGAATGTTTCATCATGTTTGCTAGGAAATGTCTCTGCTGTAATCGGAATTGCCCATATTTATGTAGGTCATGTTAATTTCCTTTAAAAATCATTGTCATTGGTGTTAAGAACCAATTTAAACGATCACTAATACAATAATGACAGTCAAAGCAGTATTTCTCACTCCTCTCTCCCCCAGGACCTAAGCTTGGGGACACACTTCAAAGAATGTTGGCATTGCCAGAAGTTTTAGTTAAGGCTTCCACATATTCATATTTAAAAAGTAAGTTTGGTATTTGTTTCTCCATGGGTAAGGCTGTAAACAGGTATCAGTGACTCCATATTATAACTCCATCAGTGAGCTGTGGTCTGGGTAGAATTTTCCTACTTCTTCTGTACTTTTACTTGTAGACTATTTTTACTAAGGTGCTTTATAATGTGTTTTAAAGCATTGCATTTACAAAAAAAAAAAAGGAAAGTGCTGTAAATATTGCATATTTTATGTATTTGGACCAAAAGGTTATCAGTAATTAGACAAAAGTGGTTTTGCACCAATTTTATTATGTCAAGTAAAACCATCAGACCTACTGTTCTTGTATTTCTCATTTAAGATATCACTGAAATTTAATAACTTTTCAATTTTTATACATAGTGCATTACTCATAATTGGGGGCAGTAATTATAGTGGCAAGAGTACTGGACAAGGAATCAGAAAACTTGATTTCTGGTCTGGCTCTGTCACTTAGCAGCTGTGTGATCCTGGGGAAGTCACTTAACCTCTCTTTGCCTCTATTCCCTCATTTTGAAATGAGGGTGATAATACCTGCTGTACCTACCTCGCAGGGATGTTGTGAGGATTAAATGAGATGGCATGTGAGAGCACTTTGAGAATTGTAAAGCGCTGTATAAATGTAAGGTGTTGTGGAAACATCTTCAACATATAGTTTCACGCCATTCATTTTTTTTAAAAGAAAGGGAAAGTCTGCTTATAAGCTGGTTAAAAAAATTAATCTTGATATAAATTTGTTTGATAAGTATCTTCTCAGTGTTTTATCTTCCCTGTTTCAGCTGTTGAAATATGAAACACCTGTGAATTCTTAAAGATTCTCGAGCAGCTGCTTGAGTTCAGAAGGTTCCCTCTTGGAAAAAGACTCCATTAGTTGACTAAGGGCAGGAAAAAATTTGTTCTTCAAATTTCGATGATTTTCCTGTTTTTATACCTCTGGTTTTTAAGGTATATTTTGCAGAGTTTAATTTCCCTACTCGTTCTTTAACTTCTTCCCCTTCTTAGAGTGACAGAGATAAAGAATTTTTGAAACACTTTTTAAAAGAATAACCTTTAATATGTATAGTTTAAATAAATATTCCCAAACAAGGCCTCACCAAACTATGTAAGCATTTTAGTCAGATTGCTTTCAAGGTTATTAATAGTACAGGAGGTGGGGAGGGAGTACTACTTATCAAAGAACATTTATTAACAAATTTAAAGAAAAATTAAAGTAAGTTGACAGAATTGTATTTGTACCTTCTCCCGCAGTAATAGAAAAATATTAAGAGAATATTGACATGCATACCTTTCTTATTTGGCTTGCTTTCTTTTTTGTGTATTTATTAACTTTTACAGATTTTTGTTGGAGATATGTAGAAATTATTTCATAGCCCAAAAGTAAAACACCTCTTCAAGGTGGGGCACTTGACATTCATCTGCTGAGGGCCCCGGCATGTCGGTTATTCTTGGCATACGTGCTGGAATCCTCTGAAGGTGCATTAACTCCTTTAGGTAACTGGAGTAGCACGTGCACTGGATCAGGGGGTCGGTAAACTTGTTTAATAAAGATCCAGAAAGTAAATACTTTAGGTTTGTGGGCCATATGGTCTCTGTCACAATTACTCAACTCGGCCATTTTAGCCCAAGAGCACCCATAGACAATACATAAATGAATGAGCATGGTTATTTTCCAGTAAAACATTATTACCAAAACAGGTGACATGCTAGATATGGACCAGGGATTGTAGGTTACCATCCCCTGAAATAGGTCATTATTTATGGAGAAGTCATTTTTTAATCTGTACTCTAATGGCCTAAAAGCGTTTATGTGCTTCCCAAAGCTCCTACCTTATATCCAAAGAACAGCTTTCTGATTCAGGCAGTGTCTCCCCCAGATTCATGAACTTTTATGACTTAGATTGCTTCCAGGTGGGCTGTTTTCTTTCCCAGTTGAACAGTTCAGAACAGGGGTTCATTCTCGCATCTTTTAGGGTGGGTTAAGAGTGTCCTTCCTGGAGACTGAGGAAGGGTTAGACTTAATTCCATGAGGTCCCATGCAGCCCTAGGGGTCTGGCGAGCACGGAGTCCTCATAATGCCTGACTTTATAATCAAATATATAGAACCACTGAGACAATAATGTATTTTTTTAACGTGGCAAATGTGGTTTTCTTTATTCAGCCTTTGCGCTTTTTCAGTATTTTGATCATGGGGGAAATTTTTTTTTTTTATAATACAAAAGCAAATCAACCACTTTGAATTTTAAAATATAATGTTATGTGTGTATGTGTGTGTATGTATATCTATATGTTTATTTCCTAAAAGAAGAAAAAGTACCTTTTTGTTGAACTTGTATCAACTCCTGTTTTCTAATTGCTGTGAAATGGCAACTGTTGATAAATTATTGTGACTGTTTTAAAATGTAATGGGGAGGATATATTTTGATTTTACCCAGCTTTAATCTGTAAAGTATCACTTAAATATACCTGATAGCGACACGTAAGATATTGCATGGGGGTCCCTTTTCTATCATTCATACTCATTTGTGCGACTTTGAACATACTGGGTGCTTCTGAATTCCTGACGATTGGATTTAAATTACTGAAAATCAGATAACTTGAACTTGCTGACTTTTACACTCTAAATTTTATTTTCTATTTTTTAAATTCAGTTAATGTCTACAATTTGAAATCTACTGTTGCTCTTTCTCTATGTGTGTCCTACTGAAAACTCCGGAAATTCTTAGTGCCATCCATGATTTACAGATAGTATTTTGATATTGCAGATGATTTGCTCATTGTATTTGCATAGTTAGAAAGAAAATAGTTTGTAGACAATTATTCTCTCTTTTTCTAATAAAATGAAATAAAAGTTCTAAAAGCACTAGAGAATTTAACTAAAGGCTGGTTCCCAAATGCATAGTTGGTATTTTCATTTATATTTAAATTCTACATAGAGAACATCTGTGTAAACTCTCTATTTGCATTTTCCCAGTGATCATTGTCAAACACACCTATGGTCCTCGAATCCTTTATTATGGGAAGCACCCGGTACTGTAACCTTTTAGGAAGTTTGTCTTTAAGAGGCCCAGGTGCTTCTAGTTTATGATTTGAAAACTTGCCTCTTCATAAATTAGTGCTATTTAGTTTGAGAGGAAGCAGGGCAATTGCTGTGAAATGTTTGCATCCATTTGCCCTATGCAGAGTCGCTGTCTGATGCCAGCTGAGCCGCGCAGGCAGCCTTTTGAGGGGAGGAGCAACCCGGTTTCAGCTGCACTGCCAATTCAGCTCCTCTGGAGTGGAGCTTCGTTCTGTTCTGATTTCCTGAAGTGGGAATTTGAGAGGTTGAAATGGGTGATCATGTTAGTCAGATTTATCCCATAATTTAAGTTCATGCAGCTTTGTGACCTTTGCAGCACTATTTATAAAAGGACCCTGATGGGGATGATCTCCTTCAAACATATTACTGTTGAGCCTGTGATTTAGACACACTGGTGCCGTCTATCTGATTTCACAGACAGCTTCAGGAGCTTTCTGTTGAGAGGTGTGTGAGCATCTCTAAAGCAGTGTCAAATGTAATTTGGAGGAACATGGATTGTGTATATATATACATTACTTTATAAATATACAGACAGCTAAAGAGTGCCTTTCCCCCTCTCAATCCATGCTGGAAGATGCCGACTCCTTGCTCTGTCTCTGTTCTCTCTCCCTTCTCCCCCCCCTTCCCCCACCCCCGCCCATTCAGTTGACTCATTTATGCAATACTGTTTCCAACTTGAAACCATTTTGTCACATCTGCTGGAGAGATAATCACTCCTTTTCCTTACACTGCCAGCTTTCTGTTGTTCAAGTGTTTCAGTTGATTACCTGATGCAAAAGCTATAAAATAAACACTTAGTGGGAAGGGGAAAAATGTTCTGTGTGTCCTGTTTAATATTTCCCTCTGTACCCAGATGCTGGTGGACATTGTCCAGGTGGGTTCCATGTCCGTGTCATCGGTGTAACTCAGAGATGTCCTGGCCCCCAGAAAGGTGTGCACCTCCATTGGTCTGTGATTTTCTGGGTTATTTTTGACAGTATTTTATCCAGATAGGCTCTCCTGTGCTGCATTTTGCTTTGCACTTCATCACTGGTATTAAAATTTCAAGTTGAAAATTTACAAGGTATACTCAGGATGTACACTTAATTAGAGGAAATAAGGAAAGGGCTCAGAACTTAGAATAAAATGGAAATTTGAAAGAAAAAAGTTGCGTAATCTGAATAACATTTATTGCATAGTTTTAGACATGTCGATGACGTTTTCTTTGAGAATACACATTTGTAATGATTGTGATTTTTCACCATTACAGGAGAAACTCTCAATTACATAGATCTCCAATTCCCAGCTGCTGGCTCATTGTTTGAGCAAGTAATTGATTCTTTTTATATTATATGATATTGGGTTGAATAAAATACCAGCCCAGTGATAAGTTTTCTAAACAGAGAATTTGCTCTGTAACCACTGAGGCAGAACAGAGAGCAGGGATTTGAGATCAAATAGACCTGCGTTTAGCAGCATGACTTCAGTAAGTGGAAAGAACAGTATTACTGTTCTAAATGTTGGACGTGATAGATGCAAAGATCTGGCCCAGGTAGACTTAATAAAGGATAGCTTTTGTACGCTCTGTTTGAATATTGTTAGGAAGCTGTCTGCCCCTTCTGACCCTGCTGAGTACTAGTTGCATCATTTCATAAAAGATATTTTTATAAATATTTTTGAATGCCACTGGATTTTACTTTTTACTGACAACCTGTTATTATATTGCCTACTTATTTATATGTCAATAGACCAGGGGTATCACACTCATCTTCACTGGGGGCCACATCAGCCTCACAGTTGCCTTCAAAGGGCCAAATGTAATTTTAGGACAGTATAAATGTAACTACTCCTTAACTGTTAAGCAAGAGTTATGTGCTGCCACCGGGTAGAAACAAGGTGGAGGGCCATAATCGGCCCACAGACCTCGTGTTTGCCACCTGTGGCTTATCTAGATATTCTTGGTCTGCTACCTCTGTTTCCACCTACAATTTTTTTCTATGTGAAATGGGGTCTGGGGTGAATAGCGATGATTGTTCTAAAGGAGACCGCACCTGCTTATTCCAGAAGTGGCTGTAATTCGGCAGTGTGGACTGCCAAGCGGCCACATGTAAAACTCAGGAAACCGGGAGTGAAATGATTTGCATTCTTTTACGAGAAAGGAAACTATCCATAGTTAGTAAGAAAGAGGAGATTTGCCTTAGAATTACAAGCTAGTGGATCATGTTAGAATTCCAGGTAGTTAGGATATCTGAAAACTAAACTTAGTTTGCAGTGATTGTTGCCTAAACTTGCACATTATCACTGTATTCTTACCATCACCAGCTATTTTTTTAAAGCAGCAGTTGAAATTTCTGAATCTTCTTCCAGCAGTAACGATGGAAAAGTGCAAATTTCCAATCAGCGTCCACTAGGTATTCTCTGGAGGAGCCCCCCAACCTGTTACCTTACCTTGTTTTCATTATACCCTGTCTCACCTTTGTCACCACAAGCAACAGTGTAGCACTTTGCAACAAAACAAAAAATAAAGCAGCATCAGCAATAAAATTGACTTCAGAATGCACATCTCCCCCTTTCTACTTTAGTAAAAGGTGAAAGATTTATACGATCTGAAGAGAAACCAGAGTGTCCTTTCTACTTTAGGAATAACTAGTTGAACAAGGAAAATTTTTATAAAGTCTCTACTCTCTTTGAGGTTTCTTACATTTCTTCTTGTATCATGAGACTAAGCAGATAAGAAAGTTTAAAAATATGTCAAGGGGCTATTTAAGGTATAATGGACTTCTAGATACGGTATTTAGCACTTAACACCTGTGAGGAGGGGCAACAACAGGAAATATGTAGGAGGAATTTGTTTTTGGTTTTGCCTTTCACCTATTTCATTCTATGAGAGAGAATAAAGCCTCTTGAATAGATAATTTTTGTGTTTGAGAACAATGGATGGGGATTCAGGAAAAGATAATCCCTGAGAGTTCACTAGTCTTCCGTCCTTTCTACCTTCTGACCCTGTGTTTACTGAAAACCAGGCGACCTGCTTAGTGAGAACATCACACCCTCTTTGGAAAACCTAGATATCCTTGCTTTGTTCCTGTGTAAACTGAGGTCTCAGACGTCGCTTGATCCGTCATATTCTTGTATGATTTAGTGCTACCTCCTCCTCTTTCCTACAGTCCTGCACCACATTCTATTGCTCTGGAGACTCTCACAGCTAGACAACTGAAAGTCACATTTGAAAGATGCAGTGACAAAGTATAGAGAGATCTATGAGGGGCCGTAAAAAAGAGGCAGCTTTTGTGGTAGTTAGAATATGGACTCTGGAGTGCTGCTACTTACTAGCCATCTGATCTGGAGCAAATTAAACTTCCGAAGGCTGAGTCTCCTCACCTGTAAAATTAGAACACTAATACCAGCAGTTTGAGGCTGAAGTGAGATAATATACATGTAAGCTCACTTAGCACTTACTTTGGTGCCTGTCACTGAAGCATTGAAGAAGTGCTAACATTACCCTGTATGACAAATGAGAAGGAGAAAGATGAAGCGTCTGCTTGGGCATGCACGGTGTTGAAGTGGGCCCTCCGGGCATGAGAAAGGTGAAAGATGGACAAGGAGGCGTGGCCCCTCTCAGTTGAGGGGAGAGGGTAGGGAAGAAATACAAAGCATTGTGCAAAAATCTCAGCCTTACTGACAGACCACCTCTTTCATTGTGATTTTTGTTGTTAAGGAGTCATAAACGCCAGCACCCCCAGTCCTTTTAATTTAATGCACTTAACCTCTTAGTTCCAACATTGATGTAGCAAAAGCACAGCCCAGCCCTGGTAATCACGTTCTAGACACCTGGGCCCTGTTAGTTTGGTCTAAAATGCGAGCCTCTGTGTTCGTTTGTATCATAGGCTTGACTTCGTGACAGATGACTGTCCACTTCTCTGGACACCTGTTTGGGTTCAGAGGTTAAAATGATAAGGTTTTACTGTAAGAGGCATTGTTGACATTCAGATGTAATTTTAATTATATTATATTGCAATTCCAAAGTCATTTAAACAATGCAAGTAAAGCAATACACATAGTCCCAATTTTACAAATGAGTTGTGTTCTCAGAATTCTTTATAAACTAATTGTTTGAATTCCTTGGAGAACCAATATTATACATGCAGGCCCAACCCACAAAAGTTAGTTTAACATAAACACTTGTGGATTTATCCCTTCATCGGCACAAAGGACTCTTAAGGTCCGTGTCCTTCCTGGGGCTCATGTTCCCCAGGAAGATTTTTCAGTCTTGAATCCTAAGCTAAGTAGTTTGTATTTTATTTTGTGAGTGATGGTTGTGAGCAGAGGGTGAATTGGTCACAGTGAGCTATTCAGAGATAATTGCAGCAGTGCAGCAAAGGAACTGTCGGGCTGAACCTCGGGACCATGAAAACCTCTGGGCAGGAGGCCACTGAAATTGTGAAGGGACGCCGAGATGAGGTTGGGGAGAAGCAGGTGGATCATAGGGCCAGAGATCCCAGCGTTTAGCTATGGATGGGATGGGCTTGGTCACCAGCCAGTGGGGACAGTGATTGGGGTTCATAACACAATGCGTTTGCGCAGATGCTCAGATCCCTTGCCTTTTCCCCAGTTGCCCAATGATTTTCCAGGTGAGTTTATAAAACAGGCTAGTGTTTATCCAAAAACCTAGGATCACAAAGACAGAATTCATCTTCTTACTATCAAATGTTTGCTCTCCATGACTCTTTTTGCTCATTCAGATTTTGTGACCTGGATTAGGGCTTGGAAAAGAACCTCCCAGAAACTTCCATGTGTCCTGTGGTTTGATGACAAAGGCGTTCAGCAAAGCACCCCAGTCAACTTCAGCCACATCTCTGTGCCTTCCCCAAGGGCAGAGCCTCAAAATTAAAGTCATGCCTGGAGCAGTTTCACACCATTAGCACTGGGAGAGAGTGTCAGGAAACAGAAAACATGGTTGCAGCAATTTTCACTTTAGGGTTTCAGGCAAAGGTTTGGACAACCAGGTTTCTAGAGCTGCCAGCCTGTCCGTGGTGCAGGGGAAGGCACAGAATGAGCTCTCGGTGCCGAAACTGACCCTCTCTCCAGGTTTAGTTGCCCAACAGGCCCTCGTTTTCCTCCCCCCCCACTGCTCCTCCCCCTCCAAGTAAACAGGTGAGATGATGACAAGTGTCTTGAGCTGTAAGAATGTTAAGGGATCCCTCTCCCTGAGCAATGCTAGCAACCCTTCCTGGAGGCTGGGAGCCAGGCAGACCAAGGGCGATGGCCCCAGGATTCTAGAGGCACAGCTTGGCTTTTCTCTTTCTCTTCCTTTCCATTTCAAGTTAGTCTCTCGGTAGAAACTTGACATCAAAGAAGCTCTGACACTTAGTGATTATTTTTAAAAGATTGTGCCTTCTGAAAGAACCAAATCAATTTAAGCTTTAGCTTGCATCTAAGTGAGTGTTAAAATCTGGCCAAGGGGAGGCCTGCAGACCCAAGACATGTGGCTTCTCAACTTTGGTTTTCTCTCACAAATGTGAGCCAATTCGACTTAAATCAGGGTGTTCCCTGTAGCCTCCCTAGAGATGTATTGAAGTGTTTGTCAATCCCATTTAATTTGTATCTATTTTACTGATTCTGGGTGCCTCCTTAATCACACATCAGGTTGAGATGTACAAAACAATGTATCAGAAAGTTTTTAATCTTATGTGTTAGAGACTAATGTTTGAGCATCTCTCAAAACTGACTGAAGTAGATTACCTCTGGGTGACAGGAATTCCTTCGAAGTGGGTGGCACCTTCCTGAGAATGGTTGACTGGAAGTAAGTGACATTCTGTTCAACCAAGAGTAAACAGAGAGGGTTTCCCCCAGCCCCCTCTTTCAAAGTAATTTAACTTCTCCGAAGGATTGGTAATTAGGCCTCTTGGCACAGCATGGTTATCTGATCAGACTCATGCTCATAAGCAGTGAAAATGCAGGATGTTGATTCATTCCTGTGTTTTTAAGGAGGCAAGGGACTGACTTGCGCCTCCCTTTTCTTGCTCTTTTACATGTGTGCTCTGTTTCTCTCTGTCTTGGTCTCATAAGAGCGCTCTTCAAATAAAACCGTAGACAAGAATAATGTTTAAAAAGTGGGTCAGTTATAGTTCGCTTCTCTCTTCCCACCATGCTAATGGCTCCCTACTTGATCATTTAAACACCGATCCAGATCCAGATGGAATCGGGTGCCCCTTCCTGCCGTCAGACAGTCTGCAATGTTTGATACGGATCTTCCGAGTGGACAAGATGAAATTAGATTGGTCTCTCTGGGAGCCAATGCTATTCATTTTGTAAGAAAGTTATACTGGAGGCCTGAGGACTGCCAACAGCAAAGTGGAAACAGAGCCCAGCTTTTCCTCTTATCAAGATCCACACTCAGTTCCACACTTAGCAGCAGAGCACTCTGTGGTGAAAGAATTTCAATAATGAATTGGATCAGAAGCCAAGAAGGAGGTCTCTGCCACCCATGACGGGAATATAAATTTCATGTATTGTAACTCTATTACCATTTTTTTTTGTTTGTTTTACTGTATGACAGAGACAGAAATCTCTGGCATGGAGTCCATGGCTATTTTCAGTTATTGGGTATTTTTTTACTGAATACTTATTGAGCCAAGCACTCCACTGCAGGCATTTCCACACACCGTGAATGTCAGCCCTGTAGAATAATCCTCCTGTTCAATCCTTTATGATGACACAGAATGTCACACTTCACAAGGCACTTGCACACTTACCACCTCATTAGATTCTCACTTGGAAGGTGGATCTTTATCCTCATTTTCCAGTCGAGGAAGCTGGCACCTAGTAAGAGGGAGAGGGGCTACCAAAGCCCTCATGGCCCTAGTTCTCCAAGCTCGAATGCCCTGCCCGCCATGTTCCTGCCTCCAAGTGAGCGAGGTCCTTCATGCAGATGAACAGCTGCAGTGGTTCTTAAAGTATAGTCCTGACTCTGGACCAATAGTGACGGTGTCCCCAGGAACTTAGTGAAAGACAGATTCTTAGACCCCAGGCCTTCTGGTAGGACCAGCAGTGCGTGCTAACAAGCCTTGCAGGTGGTTCTGACACAGCCTCTAGTTCAAGAGCCACTAGACTGAAGCACCAGCTTACAGAAGTGACAAGCTCATCTGGGTGAAGTAACCCATCTAAGGCCTTGTGAGCTAGGATTTGAACCCAGGTGCGTCTGGCTCCAATGCTACCTGTTTTCTACACTGGGCACCCTACTACAGATAACTTAGATCTAACTTAGGTCTCTGGATGTCCATAAATTCTGCCTCATATGATGAGTTCTGCTTTCTGGGTGAGGTGACTTGGGGGATGGATCTCAAAATGGCTCCCAGGATGCCCATGGCAGGGAAATTTGGAGACAGGGCTTGGGTCCGAAATGCTCTCCAGAGTACACATGTTTCACCCAGAACAGTTCCAGGCCCAATGCGCCATGGTCACTCCTGATGGTTTACTATGGGGACTTAACGCCTTGCTCCCTGCGGTGGCCATATCTGGAACCTGGGGGCAGCAGTGTGGGAACACCCGCGGCCACTTGGAAATCCCTGGTGCTGTCCTCCCCGGCAGGATTTTCCCAGCTGAGACGTGTAGCCAGTGGTTGTATGCGGACTCTTCCAGCTGCGTGGCTTAAACAAAAGTCCCCACCTGTTTTTCATGAATTCCATCTGTATTTTTTTTTCTCCTTGATGCAGGAGCCCAAACCAAACCTTAGTCTGTAGCTCTAGGCGTTTCCAGGGAAACAAGGCCTTTCCAGCACAGGCTCTAGAGATCAATGAAGGCGCAGCCGGAGCCTTCGGTGCAAAGCGTTCTCTGCACAGTCCTTTCGAAAGAGACAAACTTGTCCCTGTGAAGAGCACTTCTTATATGCTGGTACCGTACTGAGTGCTTTGCATTTGTTGTCACATTTTATCCTCTTAAGCCTCCCAGGAAAGTACTACTCTTAGTCCCATTTTACAGATGAGGAAAATGAGGCTCAGAGGCCCACTTTCCCACAATCAATCACACAGCTAGGAAGTGGCAGAGGCAGGATTCGAGTTCATGTCCGACTGCAGATTTCCAGCTGTTAATCATTGCAACATAGGCTCTGACAGCTGTGACAGGCAGGGGGGAGGGTTAGTTTGGAAAGGCTCCCTGCATGTCTATTTCAGCCTCTTTCATGCAGCCCCACAGAGCTTGGCAGCTGGAGAAGTGGGACTCGGGCCGTGGCGCTCATCCACGCGGGCTGCAGCTGTGCCGTAACTCTGCAGGGGCCTCCAGAGTGGAGGATTACAGCTGGAAGTAGGGAGGGGCGTGCTTAGGCCTTTTTTTCTTTTTATGCTTCCTCCTAGTCTTATCTCATACTTCATTCTCAGGTCACTAAATGGTAGCACGTTGTTACTGGCTAAGGAGTAACCAGGTTCCCAGCTTCGTGTTTGGGAAAATCCGCGTAGGTGCCTTGGTCTGTTTTGCAGTATGCCTGTGAGTGGGTGCAGGCCAAGTTCCAGCCTCAGTTCCTGAGGGGTCAGCCAAGGTCGCTTTTAGATTCTCCCAGGGCTCTTTGGCTCCAACAGGGTCCTCAGGCGCAAACCTTACCTTTGCACTGCGGATGCCACCCAGGAGGCTGTCCAGTCTGCCCTGGGGAGGCGGAAGGTGCTGAGCAGCTTAGGTGTCCTTCCAGGCGGCACTCAGAGCAGGCTCGGCCCAGGTGTAGAGTGAGGACTCAGCGAAGTCCAGATTGTCTCCCAGTACCTCCGCCCCTTCTCCCTGTCATCCCCTCGTTGCCCTCTGCGGCTTGCTGTTCACTCTCCCTCTGCACACTCTGGGCCTTTCTGCGAAGAGGGCTTTAAGGCTCGCCCTGACTAGTGAGTCCAACGTTCCCAGGGTAGAGGGCAGAGCTGAGTCCCTGCGGTTTGTACAAGGCCCAAGGCCAAAGGAATAACACCTCTCCCTGTGGGAGTCCAGCATCCTCAAGCATAGAAGTGGGGCACAGTGACAAGTGACTAGGAGAGTCCTCCAGCCCCCAGAGACCTCTCTTCCTAGGTGGTGCCTTCTTGAGCTCTCAAAGTCCCCAAATCTGTTGCACCCTCTGTTACTGCCTCTCCCCATCCACCTGCACAACTCACCTCTCCCTCACCCCACAACATTCCCTTTGTGTTTAGGGAGGCTCCCCAGCCCCTCCCTGGCTGACAGATCAGACCCCTCTGAGTCAGACTGAGCCTCCCATTTAGTCACTTAGGCCTCTGGAGTCCGGGTGGCCCAGGCCCGTTGCCAAACCCACTACTGCTAATAGCAATATGATTATAATGGCTTTTGTACTTGAATTTCCTTTCTTCCAGGAGCCCCCAGGTCTTTAACAAATGCAAGAATTATGCTGCAAGCCAGAAAAATAGAAACTGAGGGAAAATATACACATTCTTTCATTATATTCTTCCTCCATGGCCTTGCGTAGTTGCTTTGAAGGGTGGACATTAAAGGTTTATAAGCTTTGGTGGGCAGGTAGGAAGGAGTAAAGGAGAGCTGAGGTTTTCTTCCTGCCTCAGACCCTACCAGCTGCCACTATCTTCCCTTTCTCTGGTTTTACGGCTCTAAGACCTGGGAACTCCATTTGGATGAGTCTAATAAATTTGTGTGTTAGAGGAAGAGATAAAGTTCGGTATCATGGTGTTTGCCTGTCATGCCCTCGCAGAGACGCTCTCTGAGCCCCGCTTATTGTTTTGTGGCTTAGGACAGACGGCGGGAAAGGCTTACAACAGGCAAGAGTTAGACTTTGGCTACACGTCCTCACCTCAGCACCCATGAAGGTGTCAGAGGGCGAAGGGAAGACAGACCTCGGCCCATGGCTGGGCCTGGTGCTCTCAGGGGTGGGGCAGGCGGCACGGTGGGGGGACTAGCCAGTGCTGGCTTCGGCCAGGACCTTCCTTTCAGTCAAGGGTCCAACCATTTCGTTTGGTAAAAGGGAAAGAGGATTAGTCTTGGGGTCAGGAAACCTAGCTTTCCATTCTAATTAACCCTTTTCTCACCAGGAGTTTCAGCAGTAAACAAAAAATTCTGTTTTCATTCTGTTAGAGGAGAAAATACGATCTAACTTTAAATGTTAAGGTTTGATACTGTGTTGGACTCATTCTTCACACTGACAACAGAATTGTCTCCCCAAGAGGATTTACTCCCTCCTTCAAAAAGTCTCAGTGGCTTTTCACCACTGTGGGAAGTAGTCTCTGTTCCTTTAATGAAGTGTTTGAACCTTCTACAATGTGTCCCCAATCTCCTTTTAGCCTCGTTTACTGCTCTAGTAAGCTGGGCTCACCAGTCTACTCATATATACTGTCATGTCTTTGCCCATTTTATTCTCCTATTTCTCAATAGAAATGCTTCTCACCTTTCAAGGTCTGGTTCAGACAACATCCCTCCGGGACAGTTTCTTGAATCCTGAGAGTCCAAAACTATTATTCCTGCCAGTACACCCACAAAGCCCATTGCACGTGCCTAAGTTCAATAACAGTAACGTGTGAAACACATGCTTGTGAAACGAGACAGACTCGGAATTACGTCCTGGCTCCTCACCCACCTGCCATGTGATTTGGAAAATTCCTGATCGCTTAGTTTCCTTGTGCTACAAAAAGTAAAACCAAAGCCTACTTCACCTTACAGTGTTGTGAGGACTGAATGAGATCACATTCATAAGCTTGGGAGAAGGAAATGGTGGGGAGAGCTGAAGGTGTTTCCTAGCGTTCCATTCCAGGTCTTGTCGATACCCACTACCTCCACTAGGTGGCAAGCTCTAGGTCAAGGCTGGAGTCAGCCATCTTGAAGTTTGCCCCACCCGACGCCAAAAGCAAACTCTGCGGAGTGGGCTTTCGGTAAAACATTGTAAGCGCTTAATTTATTCGTTCCTCAGTTTCTCTCTCTGGATTGTAGTGACAAAGAATAGCAAAAATGCATTTTGGGGGCTTTAAAGAAAACTTCCCTCCCAGGATAGAGCCTATTGTTAATTGGAAAATAAGTAGCTCTTAGCTGAGCATGCTTCTCCTTTCATGGGCCCCCTCCCCGCCCCCCGCAACGCAGTGGCTGTTTGGGAGACAGTTACACCTCCTTTGAGGATAATAATGACTGCCCCAGACTCCTTTGGAAGAACGTTGGGGAGACAAATGAGATAATCCACATGACAGCTCTTTGAGTTCTTCTGAAAAGATATCCTTGAAATAATAGGATACAGGTGTGCCTTGCTTTGGTTTGTGAATTTGGAGGATTTTATGAAAATCTGCACCTACAAAACAGACAAATTAAGGGGTGAAAATTAGCATCACAAACAGCCTCTTGGCTTGACAAAAAGATTCACAGCAGGATGCCTTTAAATAGCCAGCTCCCCTAGTGCATTTAAAATATGACTCAATTTATAAAGAATTTGATTTACATATACCCAGTCAGGAACACGTCTACTACAGAAGAGGAGGCACATATGTTTTTTATAATAAAGATTGATAACTGTGGGATTTCTTAAAATATAAAATCTTTCTTTCTTTTCATGATCTTTAATCATGCAGTTAACACTCCCACTGCTAGGAAGCAGCTCTGACAAGGCGCAGAAGCTGCTGGGGAGGTTGGGCCCAACAGCCCCCCACCCCCGCCCCTCCCCTTCCCCCAGCACACCTCCAGGAGGGTGCAGGCATTCAAGGGCTCTGCTCAGCTGCCGCCTGATTGAAATAAATAACTGGCTTGAGATCCTGTCTGAATGCAACACGCTGTTCCTAATTGGGTTAAAGCATTTCCAACTTTATATGAGATTAAAGATCAGCAAGCTGTGGATCTCTGATGTCTGGAAAAGTAAAAATCACATACATGGCTGGTGCATTATAGAATTATACACTTGAAACCTATATAATTTTGTTAACCAATGTTACCCCAATAAGTTCAATAAAAAAAGAAGAAAAGTAAAAATCAGCCTTATTTAGAAGAGGGACCATATATATACACACAGATGCAGAAACCACTAGACGTCAGTGAGCTCGTTCAAATTTCAGGCGCGGCCTCGACTTGGCAGGGCCGAGGGGAGTGTGCTAGTCAGAGTAACCATCTCCCAAAGATGTCCGTGTCCTAATCCCTGGAACCTTGAATATGTTGTGTTACACAGCAAGGGAGAATTAAGGTTGCAGATTTGATTAGGTTTCTAATCAGCTGACCCTAAAATAGGGAGTGTATCCTGGATTGTCCAGGTGGGCCCAGTGTAATTGCAAGGGTCCTTAAAAGACAGAAGAGGAAGAAAAACTGGGCAATGTGACGTGGGAAAGACTCTACTGTCCTTTGCTGGCCCTGAAGATGGGAACGTCCATGAGCCAAGGACTCTGGGCAGCGTCTCTGGAAGCTGGGAAGGTGAGAAAACAGATTCTAGAAAGGGGCACAGCCTTGGTGACACCCTCATTGAACCTAGAGAGGTCCAGTTTGGACTTCTGACCTGCAGAACTGTTAAATAATAAATCTATGTTGCTATGAGTCATTAAGTTTGTGGTAATTGCTCCAGCAGCTATACACATCTAATGAGGGGTGGGGCTGGCGTGGTTACTGTAGCTTCACTGGACATCTCGTGTCAATGAGCCCGTGTAAAATCTCTGGGTGTGCTGATGAACATGGATTCAACCTCACGTTCAACTGCTCCAGGTCCCACATCCCTGGTATCACACTCTAAGCAAGAGGCAAGATGCAGGGCCAGGTGGAAACATGTGGGCTGGCCCTTAAGCTGGCCTATGTGCCACATAAATGGGTGAAAAACCTGGAATTTTCTCTGCTGCTGATGATTCCTCTCTTCCAGTTAACTTCCCATAAGCAGGGCAACCTCTCAAAGCCAAGGGCATATATTTGAGCAGTTCCACATTTCTCCCTTCCCCAGAGTTAGTGTCTTTAGCCCCCTCTTCTGACTTCAGCATCTTCCTCTCAAAAAAGAGCCCCAGTTCTAGCACACTAACCATCTTGGAACTCCTCCTGTTTCTCAGCCCCTCCTTTCTCCTTTCCCAGAGCAACTGCATGTGGTTGGCCTGACTGCCTGTAGCCTAGAACGTGATTTCTATTTGAAAGGCCCCGACTGCCTGACTCCTGAGGGGATCACACTTTTATCTCCCCTCTGTGCTTGCCTCCCCACTCCAGCAGGTGCCCCCGGGGCAGGCTCTGCTCCTATAGTGGGCCTCTGACTGCTGGGTTTGGGGAAGGGAAGGTGGGAGAATAAGTTCAACTCAGAGGAGAAAGAGCAAGAAGACTTGTCTGGTTATACGTTTAGCTGCATTCTCCAACCCAGGATTTCCGGCAATATACCTGATGTCTTCATTTCTCAACTGGCTCTAAACCTACAATGCAGAGGAGTGCAATTAATTGACCCCAATGGTAACCATAAGTAGAGTCTCCTGATGGTCCAAGCTCTGAATTCCAAAGTCCTCTGTGGTGAGAGAAATGTAAGTGTGAAACTCTGATCTTTTACAAACTGTGTGATTTGCCTCAACTTACTTCTCCAGACCTCAGTTTCTTCATCTCTATGATGTGGATAATAATAACCTAGATCATGGGTTATTGGAAGGATTAAATGAGATGATGCTATAAGTCCTCTGCATAGTCACTGTTTTATAATAGGAAGAAGGACAACCACAATTGTTATTTTTATTTTTATACAAGGATGTTAAATGGGACCTTTTCTGGTGTGGCTTCAGCTGAAGTCCTTAGGATGATGTGTGCCAGTTTCTTCCATTTTTCTTAGAGAGACGCTGGCCACCGAAGCAGGATATGCAAAGTTGCTGGCCCAGAACTGGTTTCCCAGCAATTCACTGACTTCAGAGGCCAAAGAAAGTGGCAGAGAGTGGAGAGAAAATTTCTTTCAAAAGGAATGTTTTGTGTTCTGTGCCACTCCCTGACCCCCACCAGCAGAGTCCCTAACTACCTCAGAGGACCCCTGGGAAAGTGGCCAGGAGTTATCTGCCAGGTCTAAGAGGACTTTCTGGAGGGGCAGTTGGGCCCCAGAAGAGACTCCGTGGGAGTGATCTCAGAATCCCTGAGGCAGGAGGGCATGTGAGCAGCTAGGCAGAGGAGGACGCATCACCTGAGTTAGCAGAAGCTCCGATGAGAGAACCCAGCTGGGGGACCCACTAGGCCCCAGGTAGCTTTAAGTAGGTTTGCCCAGGTCCATCTTAGCTGGTGCCTGTTGTTCTGGTGTGATTAGGAAGCACGGCTGCTTTCACTCTCAGAAGTGTCCCGGTTTGGTCAAGAAATGATAGAGTCTCCCTCCTCCAAGCTCAGAGGCAACCATGTCCAACCCAAGACAGTCCCTGGGCCCTCTCCTCCTCTAAGCTCCGGTCCCCCTCACTCTCGAAGAGCCCGATTCCATGAGGACCAGGGAGAGGAGCAGAAATGTAAGAGCAAGAAAGAGAGGTGCAGAGCTCACGCCCACCCCGCCTCCTGCCTTTACCTCTGGAACACGCCCGCCTGGAGGAGGCCCATGCTGCAGGGTGGGAGCCGAAGTGGGCCTTTTCGATGGCTCCGTGGAGCTTCCTGAACTGTGTTCCTATGGCTAGAAGTGACCAGAAGACTCACTGATCTCGGCTGAGAGGATAAGCCCTGGGGCGCATCCTCTGGGACGGGGCGGCTTCCTTCACAGGGTTGCAGGGATGCACCCACCCACGGGGCCGGCTGGAATGGACAGTGGGGGAGGACCAGACAGAAGTATTTTCCTGATGACAGCCTTTGTTTCTTATTGTTAAAGACACTGGCTATGTTATTACTATTGTCATCCCCACTGTGTTTATTTCTAGCTCCACAAACACCCAGGCAAATGACCAGTCTTTCTAACTAGGGCTCTGGCCTCCAATCATCGTTCAAACTCCTGTCTGGTGGACTGCCAAGGACTCGTGCAAGCTTCCAGGAATTATCCCGAGCTGCAAATTCAAGGCCTCAGCCAGAGGCTGAAGTTGCTGCATGTCCTCCTCGAAAAGGCAGACAGAAGATGGAGAGAGGAGGGGGAAGAGTTAAAACAAAACAGAACGACGACCCTGCCTGTAGAGACAGACGGCTTCTTCCCCCAGTTCTGATAAACAGAATTGTAGAGGGCACCCGACATCCACTATTCCAGTCCCTGGGTTCCAGTCACAGGGTCGTGGAGGGAAGGGAAAGTCTGGACGACACAGAAGGATTTGCTCATTGACACCGCCGTTGTCCTCCTCCCGTGAGTCCCTTCCCATCTCTCTCCTGACGCCTGTGGAGTATTATAACTGTCTCAGAGGACAATGGGATCTATGCCTGTTTCAAGTCAAGTTCCAAATCTTGCAAAAGATGGAGGATTTCATGGTGCTGAGGAGAATGAAGTCGTAGAATTGCTGAAATCATAGCAAGGTGTTAAAAAATAGGGGTGTGGGTAAGGTGTGCCAGTTAACGATGGGGGAATAGCTCAGCAGAGGCAGTAACCCCAGAGGCACTTCAAAGAGGAAAGTGTATGTAAAAAATAATTACGAGAAGCCTTTGGGGAAGTTCATAAAGTTCCTGCGTACAATTGTAAAAATGTCTGTTCATATGGGTGGCTGTAAATGTAAAATATAAAGCAAGGGATGTAGTGCTATTACACAAATACTTTGAATTTTTTTCTAAAATAATTGATTTGTTTCTTAGTTCAATCTAATAATTAATGCCTATTTGTAATAACTTAAATTGTGTTAAATATAAAATGTAAAAAGCTTAATGTTAGAGTTTTGAGTCTTATTTTCCAAGTTCAGGCCCCAATCAAGCCTTTTTCCCCCTTGTTTACTACGGAAGTGTCTCTGAGTAGTTTCCTCTTAAGTGGACATCCTGGAATAAGTAACCACCGGAGACTTCCTGTCCCTGAACTGCAATCTTTGCACCTGGCCGGCTTCATCAAGGTCTGGACCAGAGGAGGCACTTGGCTGGCACCACGCAGAGGCACTAAAGGGAACCCTCAGAAGGAAGCAAGTTTCTGTCCCCAAAACAAACTCCAGCTCTGCCTTGAGGGACAGAGCAAACCAAGTGTCTGTTCATTTTGAAGTGGCCAGTTTGTTCCCACAGTTAGTCACCGACAGGTGGAATGATCAAAACCCCATTTCAGAGAACTGCACTACAGGGGCAAACATTTTTAGGTGACAACACGGCCCGCAACAGTTTTATCGCCCCCTATATATTTTTTATTGCTAGTCTGCATTTTCTGGGGCTGGAAGCCAAATGCTTGCACTGTTCAGTGAGATACCAGACACTGGTCTTCCCTCTGGGAGGCACCCTGCGGCCTCCTCAGTCCTTGGCCCTGCCTGGCCTTAACCCCGAGGGGCTCTGAAGGCAGGAGGGAGTGACGGGGCAAGAGAGGCCCGGGCTTCTCAGGGAGCCTGAGGACAGACCTGCCTGAGCCCCCACTCTACACCTGCTCTACCACCAGTGTTCTCTGGGCCTCCCAGGCCTTCTCTGGGGTGGAAGAGGGGGACAGAGGTTGTCTCCCAACTGTCTCTGGACCCCGCCTCCCTACATCAGGTGCTCGGTGGTTGGGATTATAGGAGGAGAGAAACAGCGGAAGGGGATTGGCCACGTGCTCCAGGTCCTTCACAAGCACTTACTTCCTTCAGCTGGAATCGGCACCTTTCCCACCCCGCTCACCACCTCAGCCTTCCCTTGAAGACCCAGATCAAGTTTCCTTTCTTCCTCAGGATGGAAGGGAGTGAGGTTGGGGGAGGAAGGAGCTTTGACTGCATCCTAGAGGTCAGGGTGTGTCTGGAACAGTCTAGAGTGGGTGAGTGACCTCACCTACTCGAGGAGAAGGCACGAATCTCAGACCACAGAATGATGGTGCAAGAAACATTACTCTTTAAGTCAATGTCATTTCCACTTCAAATCTCCATTCTGCTTGGTGGTTGGCAATTTCAGTTAGTGCTGAAGAGTTCTTCTAACCCTGGGGATTACACCCCCATTCTGGGTGGCTCGTTAGTGCCGTGGCAGCCTGCAGGCTGAAGTGGGGTGGGCAGTGGAGAGAGCAGCCCCTGCACTGGGTCCTCTATCCACACAAGCCTCCTGGGTCTGTATCATCCCGGCCCATGCTGGGCCACTGGCCCGTGCAGGTGTGTGGCTGCACTCCCTCCCCATGGTAAGGCCTGCGTGGGCCTGGCTCCTTCCTAACTACATCCTTCTGTGCCTGGGGGAAGCTCTGCTGCCCTCCCACACTGCTCCTGGGCTGAGGGAACTCTGTGGGGCTGTCAGAGGTCTCTCCACACAGGTGTACCGGGAGTCCCTGCTGCTTTGCTGTTCCCACTCAGGCCAGGGCCCAGTTCCTAGTGGCATAGCAAGGAAGGGCAGAGGTGTCCTTTGTTCTTTAGCCCCCAGCCTCTTGGGTTGTTCCTTCCCCTCCACCCTCCAGGAGGCAGTGCAGCGTAGGGTGGCGGGGGCAGCAGCAGTAGGACGTTGTCAGGGACCCCACGTCAGAGTCTTCTTATTGTCCTTGTGCTCTGTGGTCTCCGAGCCACTCTGGGGACTCAATGTCATCTCAGGGTGAGGTCCATCAAATCTTTTATGTCTTTACTTTGGAGCCTTCAAACCTAAACATTTGGGTCTTGGGTGCCCTGGTTCCACTGGGACAACCTTCCTTTGGGACAGGAATGCCTCAGGGCCCATGGCTGCGTGACGAAGAGGCACCCTGCCACAGAGACACTAGTGCATGTTTGCGTGTATTGTCCCCCGTGCAGCACCTGCACCCTTGCCGCCAGTGGTGCAGAGGCACACCCACGCTGGGGAAGGGCTGTGCTCCATGAACATGAAGTTATAGGCTCCAAAGCGTAGAATGTTCCACTTTGTTGCAAGTTTAAACATGGAGGCCTATCTCCTTGGCCCGGCTCAAAAGGTAGATATTTTCTCCCTTCTGTGAGTACAGTTACTGGCCGTTTTAGTTTTCTGCGAACGTTCATCTGGAAAAGAATCACAGCTTGCTGTGAGTAGTTAAGTTTATTCAACATATAAATCTCTTAAAACCCATTCACTTAAATGCTTGTGGTTGTGTGGGATATTGTCAGTGTCAGGGATGGGCAGAGTTGAAGGCATTCTGGGGCAGTCGACTTTCTTTAAATCTTCTCCAAACATTTTAGGTTTGGCAAAACCTGAAGTGCATTTGCCAAAACCCTGTGCCTGTAATTTGTAAACCCCTGTGTATTTTCAGGGAAATGTAGTCCATATGTTTCTGATTGATTTACACTTAACTCATCTAAACGTTGTTTTGCTAGTGTTATTTGATGTCCAAAGGGCCTCAGAGCCTGTTTACGTCTGTCTAAGCTGCTTGCTGCCCCCCTGAGACTCGGGAAGATCTGTTTTGCCAAGAGTAAATTAAGTTGAACACGGCACTGCCCCTCCCCACCCCTCATCCCCTTGTTTGGATCAGACTAGGGTTGAATATGAAATAAAGATCTGAGGAAGTTGCACCGGCCTTTGAAGTTGACCAAACACTCTACGCCACCGCACTTCCCTGAGAGGGATCAGAGCCCAAAGCCTCCCTTTTGGGGACTGTGAACAGTGACACCAGCACAGAAACAGCCCCTGGGCCCTGCCGATGTCCCCGCCTGGCCTTGTCCCTAATGGCACTGGCACGCAGCTGCAACCAGACAACCACCCCACCTCCGTGTTCCCTTCCATTAGGAGGAAGTGGAGCCAAGCTTCCTCTGAGGAGTGCCGGGACTGAAAGCTATCAGCCCGCTGGATCTGTGATAACAATCTTGTAGAGCAAGATTATGGTTTTAAAACAAAACAAACAAAATTCCTCAGCTAGTGCCCCACATCACTGAACCTTAATTTGAGACAGTCCACATTTGCCTTGCAAATGAATCCAAAAATTACCAAGCCACAAACATTTAAAACCGTCCTGCCCATGGAGCAGGCCGGGTGGAAGGAAAAAGGCCAGCCCCCGCGGCTCTGCTGCCCTGGAGCTGGGAGAAGGGTGTTGCTGGAACTTAGATGGCACTCGTAATTTTGGAAACATGATAACTAGACGTGGAGGCACACTCATGACAACTTGATGACT
The DNA here is from genome assembly GCA_004024845.1 of Tonatia bakeri. Lineage (NCBI taxonomy): Eukaryota > Metazoa > Chordata > Mammalia > Chiroptera > Phyllostomidae > Tonatia > Tonatia bakeri. Next base: position 45,204 of record PVIA01001036.1, read on the forward strand.
CATTGCTGAGGGGAATGGTGCCTTGTTTGGAGGAAGTGCCTTAATGGGAATTTGGTCAGGTTTGAGTCAAGCTACACGTGATGGAGATATTTGAGAGACGGAGGAGTAGGTGGCTCTATCAAACAACGTGACAGGGTGTCTTCTCTGTATGCGGTGTTATATCTCTGAGATTATGCATTGCCTTGGAGGCCAGCCTGAGATGTTTCTGTCTCTGGTTGGACCCCGAAAGTACTAGGGAACCTGGGTTCCAGTAAAGGGGACACAGTCAGAGCATTTGACTGGGGGAAAGTAGGCTGGCCCCTGAAACATGGGGTGGACCAGGGGCTACAGACAAAGACAGCCCAGACTCCCCGTCTCCAGGGTTTCAGCCTTGTGTTTCTATTTTGCAATTCTCTCCTGCTCTCTTAAAGCTTTCTGAAAATCTTGATCAATATTGTAGGTTGGTCTTGGGTATGTTCTGGGGCCTGTGTCTAGGCTGTGGGAGAGCCAGCAAGCTGTGGGGAGGCCAGAAGAGATGTAGAGGGAGTGCAGCATGGTCCAGGGCACGGCGGCAAGTGACACTCAGACCTGACCTCTGGGGCATGGATGCATTCCTTGGGGACTCTCAGAGACACCTGGGATGGGAAGGACACACTGACGCCTGGCTTGCCTGCAGCCTCCTGGCATAGATGCTGAGTAAAGGGAAGAGTTCAGCCCTGACGGCTGGGGATTTGGGGACACCAGGCTCACCTCAGTGTGAACTCTGGTGGTGGTCAGGTGGCAATACTTGGTGGTCTCGTTTAAAGTGGGCACTAGTGGTGCTGTCATGTAGTGCTTCCCACTGCAGCCTGTGTGGGAGGACGGCAGGGTGCTATCCCACAGCCGCACGAGCGGATGGCTTCCCCCGCCTCCCTGAGCTCAGGTGGCTGATCAGAGAACAACTGGTCCCCTTTCAGTGATGACTGGCTCCACGCTGAAGTCATGCATTCAGGCGGCGGCTTAGAAGCCTAGGTAACCAGATGTACAAATCCCGGAGCCATCTAGGTCCTTCAGGGACCTTACTTAGCACTTTTTCTCTAAAGTGCTTTGCGGGCCCGGTATGCGCCAGCCCCTCTGACCAAGGTGTTCGGGGAGATTGGGGGTGAGACTGGGGTTCAGGCTGGGACTGAAGGTGAGGAGTATAATTTGAATGGGAAAAAGGCCCAGGCTTTTTTTTTGAAGCTAATACTACCCAGCTAGGATCTGAGCTATTCTTCTTGGAGCCATTTGTCTACGTGGGAAAGTTGTTGGTGGCCCTGAGGAGTCCATTTCTTTTTGGTCACCCTGGGCTGTCCTCGTAAACCTGAACCCTGCTGGCTGGGGTCTTCGGGCTTCTCCTTTACAACCTTGCCGCCTCCAAACCTGTTGTTGCACCTTATCTGACTGCAAGGAGTTAACTGCAAGAAGGGCGACCCAGGTGCGCTGTGAGGGTAGAAGGGGGTAGCCGCAGTCGGCGTGGTGGGGGGAGGGGAGGGAGACGGGCCATGCATCCCTGCCGCTCTCCAGAGCGCGGCTTTGGGCCACTGCACCTCTCTGAGACTCTGCCCCCTCCTTTGCAAAAGGGGGCTATAATCCCCTTATTTCTGTCTCATTTTCAGATTAAGGGGGAAAACCATACACTTAACAACATGTTATTGTGTTGGCCAAAAAGTCCACATGGTTTTTTCTGTAAAATAAAAGACACATTTTTCTTTTTCACCAACAACTTTCTTGATATGGATATTTTGAGTAGTCAGCTATCTCCTGCCTGTTATAACGTTGATTGTTCTCAATTAACATTTCCATTTGATCGCTGTCAGCTTCCACTGGTCTACCCAATGGTGGAGCATCGTCCAGAGAGAAATCTCCAGCACAAAACTACTTTGAAAATTACTTTTGACATGTTAATCAGTCACAGCACCTTCTCCATACACTGCACAAATCTTTGTTTTTTTGCATTAGTTGCGTTTCTTAACTTCTTTGAAATAATAAAGCACAATATGCCCAACATGTTGCATATTTTCTTCCATCTTCAATATTAAAGTGGCTGCACAAAGAATCGCCAATTTTGATGCTTTTTAAATGCACACTGATAGGACAGCTATCACAATACAATCTACCAAAACTGTTTCGAATGAAGTTAAAGACAACTAAGTGCCTCTAGAGACATCGTACAGAAAATACAAGTGAACTTCTGGCCAACCCAATACAGTAGTGATTATGGGGGGCAACGGATTATCACATGTTACTGTCTGAGTCCACGGATGGTGCCCACACGCCTCAGCATCAACTTCACCCTCCTCTCCTGTGGGACTGACTGGGGGAGAGGGGTGGGCTGCGTGGGCGGGGACAAAAGGGAAAAAATTTGAGGCAATTGTAATACAATAAATAATTTTAAAAAGTAGAAAAAACCCTTTATCCTTCCTTTCTAGACCTAATTTTTGTTGTTGTTATTTATTTTTTACTTTTTAATCATAAGCTTATCTCTGCAACCCAGCTAGACTTGGAATGGGTGAGCAAAACATGGAACCTAATAAACCACACTGACAGCACGGAGATTATAGAACATTCCAAGCAGGTGGGGGTGAAGAGGGGCTCTCCTGAGCTATGGAAGGAATGGTCTTGTGGGTAAGATAAAATACAAGTCAAATTTATTAGATGTGTCCACAGTCAGCAATGGTGACCTGGCTGGTCCTGCCATTCCTGGACCAGTAACGCTCCACGGCTGTCACGACATCCATGCTGCCCTTCACCTGGCTGAACACCACGTGCGTGTCATCCAGCCACTCAGTCTTGGCAGGGCGGATGAAACACTAGGGACCGTTTATGTTGGGTCCAGCATTTTCCATGGACAAGATGCCAGGCCCATATGCTTCAGGATGAAATTCTCATCATCAGATTTCTCCCTGTACACGGACTCGCCCCCTGTGTCATTGTGGTGTATGAAGTCACCACCCTGGCACATAAATCCCAGAGTATTTCTGTGAAAGCAGAATACGTTATAACCAAGTCCTTTCTCCCTTGTGCTCAGAACATGGAAGTTTTCTGCTATCTTTGGGACTTTGTCTGCAAACAGCTCGAAGGAACATGGCCCAAGGGCTCGCCGTCAGCAGGAATGGATGTCAAAGAACACGGAGGGGTGGACCACGGCGAGGAGCTCTGGAGCAGCAGCATCTGCAAGGCCGCTTGATCTAAGTTTTACACATCTCGGAGAGTAAGGGCTGATCCTCGAAAGGTCATCTGGAGCACTGGTTCCTGAACCCGGCTACACTTCAGAGTCACCTACAGAGCTGTAAAAGCCATTTTTCGTGGATGCCAAGGAATCTGCATTTTTAAGTTGTTTTCCTTGCTTTTATCCATGGGTGGGGGTTTGAGTTAGGCTTTGTCTAGCCCTGTGCTGTGCCACCAGGCAAAGACTCCTTCCTGCTGTCCCAGGCAGGTGGAACCTGTCCACGTGGCAGACTTGAACCAGCAGGGCGCCTCGCTGCCCCCTTCCGCCACCTCCCCGGGGAGCCCTGCCGGTATCTGTTATCCTTTCACCGCTCCGGTTTTCCCATTGCATGCTCTGCTTGTTTCTCCAAAGATCTTGAATAGCTTGTGATTATCATCCAGCCAATTCCTTTGTCTCCCATCTGGTTGCTATCCCTGTCCTCTCCTTCGGGAGGCGGGTTCAGTTGTTTGTTTCTCCTTGTTATTCTCTGGGGTGAGAGCTTTGCTCCACGCCACCCCAGCTCCTCAATCCTTCCCCACACTTTCTCCTGTCTGGAGTTGGAGTTTATTTTTCTTCCTGCCTAACTACTTCTAATATACTAAGTCAATAAACAGATTCTCTGTGGTTACATATGGCAAATGGCTGAAATTTACAGTTGAGAGTAAAATTTCCTCATTTGGGAAAAAAAATCATTTCACGGATTTAGAAAGTGGTCATTCTGATCTCCAGGGCAAATAAAAGTGTTTTATAACCTTCCACAAAAGCTTATGCCTTGATTAAATTTTTATTATGAATTATTAATTAAACCAAGGAAACACAGAGGCCTAAACCTTTGCTTAAATTCGCTCCAGATTGAGACACAAACCAAATGCAGCAAGAAACCCTGAAGGGGAGGTTTAATGATGAGTAACACATACAAAACCATCTGAGTGCTTTCATCTGCCACGGCCCCCAAACCAGCCATGGAAATGAGCCTGTGTGCCCGGGCCTGAACGGAGGCCCGCCATGGGCCTGGAAGTAAGGGGACCTCCTCAGCTCCATAATCTCTTCTGGATTGTGGGTTTGGGTTTCACGGGACAGACAGTGTGAATTTGGAGACACACAGACTATTCACTTGATGAGTGGCTGTGGTCAGGTGGAGAGGGGTAGGAAGCAAAGTAGAAAAGAAGCCTGGGCTCTTAGAAACTGAGCTGGAGGTCAGGAGAATGGGTCACTATGTTTGTTACTGAGTCACTGACTCAACCGGGGCCACCAAATGCAGTGGTGCAGATTGCCTGCAGATCCGGGCAGGTGAGTGCAGAACACAGCTCATGCATTTCTTACCAAGCCTTGCTCCTCACTGTAGAGATGCGTTGTCCACTAGGAGTTTGGAATATCTCTTTCTGATTTGAACAAGGGAGTCATATGCTGGTCAAGACTTTCTTGGAGGCTGAAAGTGTATGAATGGGATACACCTGCATTCTTCCAGAAGGGGCATCTTTCTAAGAATAGAGAGGGGTTGTTTGGGCAAGTGGTGGCCTAGAGTTCATCCAGTAGATGCAGGGGATGCGAAGAGCTCACAGTACCTTGGGGAAGCAGGCAAACAAGCAGACTGCTACAACACAGTGGTGACAAATGAGACACAAGACACCTGTGCACCTGGGCACCCACCCAGATGCAGCGGGACAGGAGAGGAGCGGGGAAGCTTTCTTGAGGATGACATCTAAATGAGCCTTGAAAAGTGGAAGGGGGGTAGGACTGAGAGAGTGGAGGCTGGGCGGGCACCAGAGGCAAAGGGAAGCGCGTGACCAAAGTGACGGAGGATGAAGCGGGGTGTGTCTGACCAGAAGAGAGATGCTCCCAGACAGGACGTGCAGATTCCTTGGGGGCTCCCCACCAAAGGATGCGTGGTTGTGGTTCAGGACACTTTCAAATGTGAGCATTTATTCCGATGGGAAAGAAGAGTGGATGCCCATCCCCCTTCCCCACTGGCCAGGACGGGCGGGCGTGGGCGGAATGCCAGATGCCCAACACGGTGCTTGGCGCCTGACTCATTCCAAGGCTAGTTTTGTCCCCCTCTCCACTTCTTCCTCCCCAGTCCTTTTTAATATGAAACTGGGTTAAAGGGCACACATGTGTGTGTCTTTTAAAACATCAAAAAAGAACAAACAAAAATGGGAAGTGAAAGGTAATGACTTGGCTCTTTGGCCATGGCAGCCCCCCATGGTTTTGCGTCCCCACATTTGAGCTGGTTTCTAAGAATGTATTGCTGTTGGCCCCCAGATTAGTCCCCCCAGAGGAAGAGAGGAAAGGACAGTTGTTTGCCCAGTAAGCAAAATTTGTCATACCTGATTATCTTTAGGGGCTCATAACCCCTCTCTGTGAGTACCCAGGCTTCCAGTCATGCCTAGAGAAGATTCTGCATGGGGACAATGTGGCTTTTCTTTGGCTCTTATCTACACTGAAGTCAGTGCTCATGGAAAATGGCATGCTGACGACACTGCTTCCTAGCATGACATCACATGTTTGAAGATACTGCTCAACAAGTACCCTGTGAAGATAAGCGGTAGGAAGAAGTGAAAGATGCTGTTTCCTCCCTAATGTCTGCCATGAATCACTGCGCAGAGGGAAGGCACAGAACCGAAGCACCAGGGCTCACAGGCTGGCCCAGGGGCCAGGGAAGGGCCGCCTTAGAGCGCACATCTTAGCTTTCTCCCTTCGCTTCGGTGTGAGGCCTGGGCAGAGAGGGAGGTGGAGAGCTCTGGGGCTGGTCTGAAGGGTGCGGAGGAAGGGCTAATCTGTGCCAGTAACTAGTTTTAAAATCTACAGTATGAATAAATCCATCAAAACCTTGCATCCACCCAATTAACCAGCACCTAGTGAGCCCAGCACCTCGGAGGTGCCCAGGGAAGCAGATCATTCTGTCCCCACCATGGAACTGCCCGAACCCTCTAGAACATCTCTCTCCAAAAAAAGGTGGTACATGTTCCTTGCCTTCTTCCACAACCGGAGGAAGAATAATGTGCAAGATGCCTAGTTTACCTTGAGTTTCTGAGGGAGAGAAGGCCCTTGGAAAAACAGTACTTTATTCCTTTCTTTCAAACATCTTTTTTTCCTGGAACACAGCTCAATTTTAGGTTCCCAAGAGCTCCCGAAGCAGACTTTTAGTGGCTTCCTTCCAAGTGGGAACCCCTGTTCCAGGGCTGGAGTGTCAGGGGCTGGGGTGCAACTCGGGGGGAGGTTGGCTCAGCACGGGCTCCAAGTCGTCTTGTTTGAGGAAGCTTCCTGCCATCCCTCAACTGACTGTTGTTAAGAGCTGAAGAGTCTGCTGATGGGAGGAGGAAAATGACTTCTTGATAACAGATGGAAAATAAAAGGTGTGTCCCCAAACCAGAGACAGTGCTCTGGGGTCCTCTCAGCAGGGCCGCATATGAGGCAATGGTCTTCCGGTCTCTTCAGCCACCTGGGAGAGCCAGGGAGAGATGCGCCTGGGGAGCCGGCAGGGTTTAGGCTGGGGAGGAACTGAGGGAGAATGTAAGTGACGAGATGCTGCCCTGAAAGGTAAGAGCTGGTTTGGTTCGGGTCCATGATATGGCTCAGTCGGGTCTTAGGGATTATTTAGCATTAAGCCCTGAGTTTAGATTTGAGGAAACTGAGGTCCAGAGAAGTTTTAACTTGCCTTTGGTCACACAGGGAGTTTGTGGCCCAGCAGGGTCTAAGATTGCTCTGTAGTCCCGGTCTTATCTTTGCCGGGGGCTTTTGAAGTTCTTTGCTGATGTCTGGTAGAGGAAGAACCCACGAGCAAAACATTGACTTCAGAGTCAGGAGACCTTGACTTTGGGGTCTAATTGCTCAGTTCCCATCTTGCCAACATATTTTCCCAAGCTTTCCAGACATGCACAGGGTCCCAACCCTTTGCTTTCAAGCTGGTGACCTGTGAGGGTTAGCAGAAAGAGAGGGTTCAAGGTCGATTCGGAGCCTCTGTGTGTGTGTGTGTGCGTGCGCGCGTGCGTCCTTCCCTTCTTTTGGGGGTGGCAGTTAGGGGGCAGTGTGACCCTTGAGGAGGAGATAAACTGCCTTAGATAGTAGGGGTTTATCTTTGAGGTTATTGCAAATGGGCCTGACTTCTTAATCTAGTTCTGTCCAGACGTGAACTGGTAGCTCGATAAACTGTTGGCTGTTGGATTTCATGTATTTATCAAGTTCCAACAATTATCAGAAGGCAATTATCCACCGGGAGACCCGTGGCTCAAGAGATAAGCAGTGCCCTGCCCGTCTTGTTTCCGCCACTGATCCATAAGTTGTCATTCCATGCCCTATGCGGATTTTCTCCTCTTTCCCTACCATCCTGAATTTCAGGGGCAATTTGATGTTTCAACACGTCTGTTTTGGTGTTTTTTGGCCCACAACTGAAAGTAAAATCCAGTGGTTTTTACAGGTGGATAAATCCTTTTTAAAGGCCCTTTTGTTATCACCACGGGGTTTGTGAGCCCTAACAGTGGGTTTTAAGGGACCAGGGAGACCTCAGATCCATGTTTGCTGTATCTGGAAGGGACCAAGTGACCACTTGGCATGATCCTTTCATACTGTAGACGAAGAAGCCAAAAAACACGGGAGTCAATACCTTGTGAAAGGAATGTGCTTTTTAGAGTTGGGCAGATGTGAATTTGAAGCTTGGCTTTGACTTTGACCTGCTGTCTGACCATGGGTTATCTTCAGAACCCCTATTTCCTAACCTGTCATGTGGAGCTAGTAATCCAGACCTCAGAGCATTGTTGTGAGAGGTAAAAACTTTGCCCCTGGTCAAGGTCACACAGATAATTGGGGACAGGGAGTGTCCTGATTTCTAGATCTCCATTCTTTCCGTTACACTGTGGAATCTTCTTCTCTGGAGGCCTTAATTTCTCATTAAATAAAAAGTAAAGATTCTTCTTTGTCCTACTCAAAGCTCTAGTTCAATGTTTCTCAGACACGGCCCCTTCAGATGCTTTGAAGCTCAGTTCTGCTTGGGACTCATATTTATACGATGAAAGCATCTATATTTTTTTCTGGATGAATTAACAATCGACTTGCAGACATCACCTCCTGATGTCACACTGAGAGTCATTTTATCCCACTTATCCTGGTAAATTTTCTACTTAGGTTTGGTGGCTGCAGGAACAGGGGTTTGGGGGGCATGCTGCCCAGCCGAAGGGGTATTACTGGTCCTCAAAATGAAAGTCCCATTCTAAGATCCGGGACCCGGGTTTGAGGTCTCAGGACTGTTTCTAGTGATCTCAGCCTGTCCAGGGCGTTGTCTGCGCCTCGGACGCTAGGTGGCGCCACAGGAACATCCTCGCGGCCCAAGGCTTGGTCACAGCCCGGGAGCACTCTGCGCAGCCCCGCGGAATTCTGTGCCTTTCGCGCAAGATCGGCGTTCCCGCGGGTCACTTCTCACCGCCCTGTCCTCCCATCAAAAACACAGCTTCCCTCAGGGGGAAAGGCCTGGTGTTGTCCTGACCGGAGACGGGAGTCGTGACCCATTTGCTGTTAGGTTGTTCCAATTCAGCCTTTTAAACACCAAAGGGCTAATCGTGTTTATTCCTCATCAGTCGCTGCTCCCGCCCCCTGTGTTATTAACGATTCATTTGCTTTGAGTCGCAGCGTTACCAGGCTTCGGGGGCGCGAGAAATACCTCCTATTTTTCTGTTTCTAAAAGATTGCAGACGTGATACAAATTCCGCTTGAGTGATGGGTGCCTCGCAGTTGGCCTAGAGAATCTGGGGGGACTGGGGAGCGGCAGGGAGTTCGCGCGCCTGGCGAAGGTCCCCGGGCTGTGGCTCTCCAGCCAGGTGCGCCCTGGACCGGCTTTTCCTTCGGGCCGGCCCCGCCAGCGACCCCTGGAGGTGGGCCGGGGAGCTGGCACCAGTCGCGTCCACCTTCAGCCGAGGTCCGCCTCCACTTTTCTGTAACCCTCTCAGGATCCCGCAGTGGTTCCCAATTGCCTCTCTGGTCGCAATAAAGTCCCCCCACTTCAGAGTGTATTGCCGTCCTCTTAAGACCCCGTCTGTGTCACCATTTACACCTCGCTCATCCCCACTTCCCCATCCAGACAAATGTCTTCTCGGCCCCACTGGGTTCTAGGTTCCCTAATTCTCTGCGCCTCACCGGTTCGATGCTCATTTCTCAGAGGGAGGACTCCTCTGTGGTCTGGACCTGGCAGGCACTGGTGTAGACTGGACGGGGGGTGGGGGGGTCCCTCCTTAGCCAAGTCTTCCCCTCCACTTCCGGATTTTGGACAATCAGGAATTTGGACAAGTTTGGTCTGTTTACTCAGGAATTTAGCCAAGTTTGATCCCTTTTCTGATTTCTTAGTGCTGAAAGCACACTTCAGGTATTCCTTCCCTGTTTACCAGGATGGTCAGATCTGGAAATGATTTGAAAATAAGGGCAGTTTCTCTTTCTGCCCCAGAAGTTTACAATGTTCTAGCTCAGACCTGGGAAGTTGATGGAAATTTCAACTACATTAGCATCAGCTGTGAGGCCAGAAAGATGCCAGGCAGAGCGTGAAGAGCTGGCAGATGGAAAAGGGAGAGGGAGGACTAAGAGGGGTTACAGGAACCAGGGCCCATGTCTGCAGGCCTTGTGGTGTCTGAGAACTCTGGGACTGTGGGTAAGTTGCTTCACTTCTGAAGCCTCAGTTTGTTCTTATGTAGAGTGGGAATACTACTGCTACCTCGTAGCGGTATGGTGAGGATTATGAACTACTGCATGTGAAGTGCCCTTCTGGCAAATAACAGAGGTTAATATCTGATACCTGTTAGCAGGGATCCAATCATAGTCACTGCCCTAGTCTTTCACCAAACTGATTTTACAGACAGCTAAAGTACCTGCTTTTTCTACTGTGTTTGGGATTTAGGAGAAACTTTCCCTGAATTAGTAGTGTTTTCCTTTGTTTTATGGGCTAAAGGTCTTCTTCTATCCTTCATAGAAAGGAAGAAAGGGTGGCTGGATTAGTCTTTTCCCTTAGGATTCTTGAGGAAGAATTCATGATGTAGTCAAGCCACTGGGGATAAATGTTGTAGTGTACTGGGTTGGGGGAGGGGCGTATGTCAGCTTCTCCCCTTTTACCTTGGGGATTCCACACAGGCCCTTACCTTTCCAGAAATATTCTGGGACACCAAATATTGCTGTACCATCTTTCTGGAATGGACTGTGAGTAGCAACAAGTCCATCTCTTTGCTTTTGGTAAAAATCGGTAGAGTTTGTAAAGATTTTGCAGTATGCCACCATGTAAACCACCTCTTGGACTAAAAATCAAACCAAGCATCCTTTGCCTTTAAAAATCTCTTACTGCCAAACATATAAAGAGAAGTCCTGTTTAAATTTCTGGTTTTCTCCTGCAGAAGTGCTCCATGTGTTGTTTCAGAACGACTGTCTTCTTTTTTTTCCTTCCAATTGTTTTTGAAGATATAGTTGACATACAACTTTGTATTAGTTGAGGATGTACTGCCCTTGTTTTAAGAGTTCAAAATATTAACACAGTCAACGCCTCACATTTGAGTAACGCTGTCTGTGTTTTTATCTTATTGATGCTATGAGGTTGACAAGCACATATCTTCTTCCAGTCTGTGGATGAGGAAAATGGGACACTGGTCTCCCGTGTTCTCAGTGCAGGAACAGCATGCTCTCAGGTGCGCCAGGGAGCTCTGAAGATCTTACCAGCCCTGTAGTTGTCATTCCATGGGCAGAGCAGATGGACTTGGATTCCTGCGGGGATCCTGTCTGACACAAACCCTTCTTCCAGCTCTGGACCCTGACCGCTACCACAGCTCTGAGGACAGTCTGCAGCAGTGAACAGGAGAGACCTGGGCTTGCTGCTATTGCCTCAGCGCCCCTGACCCTGTGGTCTTCGGCAGAGAACTGAGCTCCTTTGTTAATAAATACTATGAATGTGACTCATATACCAAGCCATCCGCTAATGTGAATGACTGAAATTATTAATGCTCGGAGAAAGAGCTTCCCTTGCTTGCCAGCAGACTTAAAATAGTAATTCATTAATACTGGCTTAATTATTTTTAAAAGACGGTCTAATTAAAAACTCTACATTCTGTGTGTGTTTATATGTAGGACTGTATATATATGTGTATGTGTGTGTGCGTGTATATATATATATACACACACACATATATATATAAAATGTATGTGTGGGTGTGCTTGCGTACATATGTATGGTACAAATTGTTGAAAGAAATACCCAGGAGCCAGCCCCCTTTCTGTTGCTAGATTCAGAGTAGAGGCCACTCCATGAGGGTGTGGCACTGGTGGCTTCTCAGTGGGCATGTTGGAAGTCCCAACTGCACAGAGACCTGTCCCAGTGTCAGAGACCAGAGCCTTGGGAGAGGCAGGCTCTGACCTCTGCTCTCCTATTAAGATGTTCCTTTCCCTTCCTGAAGGTGTTCAGGTGCTTGAGCAGGGGATGTTGGGCAAAAGTGTCCTTGGCAGAAGAGACCTGGACTTGGGCTTTTGTTTCTGGAGCTGGCTGTCTAGCTTCCCTAATGAGCAAACGTGTTCTCTTTAAGGAAACAAACAAAGCAAAACACCAATTCATCTGGATTTTATTCATTTGTTTTAAATACAAACAAACAAAAGGAGTCGGGAGAAGTGGTTATTTCTGCACCAACTATTTCAAATGCAAGTTATTCCATCGCTCGGGGTGTTTGGATGGTGCTTGTCACCATAGGACCCACAGGGCTAGTTCCAGCCGTATTTGGTAAGCTTTTTTTTCTTTCCAAAATTCCCAGCGTTCCTTTAAGGCCCATTTAGCTGCGGGTTTTGTTTATTCTCCCGGCAATCAGCATTTAAAATAAGACAAACAAGCATTTTTCCTGGTCTGTGAATCCCTGCCGGCCAGCCTCCACCTGCATACCTGAAGCCAACGTGTCCAATTGAATTTCTCTGTAACCCATACCCCCTTCAGAGACCTGCCCCCTCCATATTCTGAGCTGGAAATAGAGAACTTACGCAGGGCAAATGTAATTTTAAGAATTGCTAATGATGCTAGAAATCTGCAATGCAATTAGCATCATTGGATTTGGCGCGTCTCCGAAGGCACGGAACTCCTTGTCATACCACAGCGGCAGCAGCGGCAAGCGCCTCCACGCATGCCGGGCGCCTGGTAGGCTGGCAGCCGCTTCGCACCAAAATATGATCATTTCATGAAACTTCCTCTGCTTCTCTCTCAGCTACTGACTTCCTTGTCTTTTTTCTAGGACGCAGGGGGATGGATATTTTCCACTGGTTAAATGCTTAGATTTGGGTTCCCCAGTGAAGTCACTCGAGGTAATTTTCTAGGTAATTGGGATTCCTACTTGTGAACTCATTTTGCTCCCGGGGATTACAATGCTGCAGTTCAACCCATGTTCCCCCTTTTCCGGAACCTCAGTAGTTCTCTTTTCTTCTCTAACTTCCTTTTCTTTGCCACTCTCCATGGTTCAGAGGTAGTATGAAGAGTTAATAATAGGGATACGAAATGAGCCAGGGGGAGAAAGAGAGTAAGAAAGCAAAACAAAAACAAAACAAAACCCAGAATGAATTATTTGGATTCAGAATAAAGCTTTACTTTTTCATAAGAAAATGATATTTGTTCTCTGGAGAAATAACATGGGCCAGGCGTGGAAACCATGTTAACTGGCTACGAGGTTGCAAAATCCAGAAGATGGCCTCGATGGGTTTGTTCAGTGAAGCAAAGGTTTCTTCTCTGGGGATCCTCTTGCACATGCAGAGGCCCAAACCAGAAGCTTGTAGAGGGGAGCTGTTCTCCCAACACTCCAGATGTGTCTGTGAGACAACACATTATGGGGCAAATTGATTTCACCCTTGGGAAAACGGAGATTTTTCAAAGTTATGTCTGCAAAGCCAGCTAATGCAATTCCCCATTAGTGCATTAAAGTGTGCCCTTATTAATTCAAACATAAAGGCAACAAAATAAGCTGTTAAATTTAAAATATAATACATATATAATGAGAATGTGTGAAAGCCTTATTCAAATGAAAATACAGGAGTGTTTGAACTACTGAGGTATCTTTTGTATTGAATTATGAGCATATGTAATAGATTTAATTATTAATTTCCCCATTGTTCTGTGCACACAGACAGGGTTCAAGGCACAGTCGTTCGCTGGCTTTCATAGATCTAATTTGTATAATTATTGCCTGAATAAAGCATTGCTCCAATCCCCAGCTCCCTTTCTTTTTTCCCCCTTCTAAATACTATTTCAATGCTGCATTCCAAAAGGGGAACACCTGCCACTTCTTCAAAGTCAGCTGATCATTTGGAATGATGGACGGCGCTGCTGCCGATGACGTCCCCTTTCAAGTCTCTTTGTCTAAGTGAATTATCGTGCATCCTTTTAATTTTATTGAACAAATTACATTTGTCAAGGTCTATCTTTGTAAATAAATGATAACTACAGACACATGGATGTGTATTTCTGCTGTTCAAGGGCTCTTGTTCCATTTCTGGAAGCCAGATGAACATGGAACAAAGGAGAAAGTTTCCTCTAAAAGCAATTATCTTTCTGCATTCCCATCAGTATAATTATATTGCAGGGAATTTTAAGAAGCTGTAGAAGTAGAATTGAATGCTTAAAACTGTGTTTGCTGAATTGCTATGCAAAAGTTGAGCAGGCTTTACTGCATCACACTAAATAGTCTAACTCTCTCCCGGCCACATTTCTCTAAGGTTAGCATGTGCCTGAAGGATGGGGAAGGTGCGCAGAGGTGGGTGTGGAGGTAGGTCACATTTAGGGGTTCGTGTGTTTCTTGAAAGGAACATTTAATGACATCCTTGAAACCTGAGGGCTGTTAGCAAGGTGAGTGGGGATGTGTACAGTCAAACTACCCATTTCCCGTCCATTTGGAAAGCTTCTGATTTGCAGATTGCTCTCTGCATGGAACAGAAAAGTACTAGCTTATTAACTAATCCATTAATGGAGGTGAAATAATGAGGGGATTGTTCATCAAATCCTGGTAGCAGCAATTACATTGCTCCAAAAGCAAGTGAGCAGCTCGTTTAGAGAGATATTGAATGTGGTTTGTGTGGTGGGTGTGTCAATACTGCATGTCAACAAGGATCACTTCTTTACCACTGGCTCCCCCATACTTCAGTGCAGTAAACTGCATTGTCTCATCACTGAGGCTATCAATAGTCTCATCCTCCCGCTTCCCAACTTTCACTAAACCACCTGAATACAGGGGAAAAAATCATCAGTGAGAAGTGACAATAGAAAGCGCTAGAATTATGTGTGTGTTTAGTAGTGGCTGGTAGGTTTTGAGTTACCAGGCAATCAATGGGATAACATTGTGGCCTAGGGACCCTGAAAAACCAAAAACAAAAAACAGAAGCAAGGATGATCTTGTATCTTCAAAGAGAGGTGGGTAAAGGAGAGTAGAAGCCAGGAAATAATATTCCCAGTTCACAAGAGACTGTAGGGAGCCATGGGAGGAGCGTGGCCCTGGGGTCGGAACTGGGGCAGCCACTTGGCCTCCCGCAGCTGTAAGGAGGGGTCTGAACCAGATGATCTAGTAGCTTATGTTGAGATCGCAGGTGTGGGATCATGAATGCCATTGTGTGGGGCACTGACCTCCACAGGTCAGTGGTGAAGGGAAGATCCGCACACTGAGGGTGAGTTACTAGAGCTTCATGAAGGTGCTGAAAAGAAAAAGTGATTTAGTCTCTTAAGAAAATGAGTCCAGTGCTTTCTATCTCCAGTATCTGTGGCGGGTGTCTGGTGGTCAGTAGGGCTGGAACCCAGGGGTTTTGTGAGTTTGAAGATAACATGGCTGGAAAGTGCTAGGTCTATAAAATAGTGTTAAAAATATGCTTGGACATCTTTGTTGTTGAAAAGACTCCTCTCTCAGGGGAAAGTGGCTGGTATGCCTGACTTACTTGATTCAGATCATCTCACTAAGCATGCAGTGAAGGGAATGGGCAGAGCCGGCCGGCATGTCCAGCTTAGTATTGAATTCAGTCACTCCCAAAAGTGCCAACACTATGCCTGGTGCTAGAATGGAAAGTCACATAAGACCCGATCCCTGTTATCAGGACCAGGTTGCATAAGTCTGCTGGAGAGGCCAGGGAGGAACGTCAGTGCTTACAGGACAGAGTGACATGGATGTCCTGGCGGGGGTGTGTGTGCTGTGGGAGCACAGTGGGAATGGGGGTGGTCAGAGAAGGCTATGGAAGGAAGTGCGGCTTGAGTGGACATAGTCAAATAAGAGTGGGGGTAAGAGAATGGTAACAGAGGGGAGAATATGTGACATAAAACAGCAAGTCACATTTAGGAAGCTGCTACCATATCAAGATGGCCAAGGAGAAGGGTGAGGGTAAGTGAGCGGAAGGAGATGAGGCTGAGGAAATTAGCCCGTGCCAGATGAGGGAGGGCCTGGAGGGGTCTAACCAGGAAGCCTGAACTTGATGCTCCAAGTGATGGGGAAGCATCGAAGGAGTTTCACAGGTAGATGCGTGATCAGGGTCGTGCTTTAGAAGGGTCCTATTGGGAGCCAGGACCCAGTGCAGAATGAAGAATGGGGCCCCCTCTTTAAAAACCAAGGAAAAATGCTGTTAAATGTACTAAAATATAGAGCTTTTCCCTTTGTTCGTAGTCTCTTAATTTGCCATAGTTTTTTTTTTTTCAATTTGCTGTTTCAAGTCCCTTCTCCCAGGCAGACCCTCACTGGAGCTGGGGCCCTACCCTGAGACTGGGGACGTGTGTGGCCCATTAGCTGTTAGACTAATGGGCTGTGCCCCAGCTAGAGATGGGAAAGTAGAGACAGGCACTTATCTAACTAGAGACCTGGTACCCCAACTCTTGGCAGACGGGTGACTCACAAAGGTATTGCAACATCTACGTTAGGTATCTGGGTCTGGCGTGGGCGCCAGGTCGTCTGCCAAACACACTGTGGCACTTTTAGCCTAGGGTGGAGATAGCCACTGCCATGCCCACCCCTGGACACTGTGAGGCATGCTCTCTCAACCCCAGCCCTCCCCACACCTGTGCCCAGGCTCCTGCTGGGGTGGAGCCAGCAGTGGTCACTGGGAGGGCTTAGGGAGGAGGGAGGTCCTGCTGGGCCTGGGCTCCAGGGTACAGGTGAGAGGGTGGCTGACAACCTATCCCAGGAAACAGGAGGTGGTGAAAGGAGTGGCACATAAAAGGCAAAGCCTTAAGTCCCCAGTGCATGGTCTGTTGTCCCATGGGCTTCACTTCCCAAACACTAAATGACTAAGAATTTCAAGATGGCAACCACAGAGCGTTAAACCTGAAATGTGGGGCCCTGTGCAACTGCAGGATCACTTACCCATGAAGCTTATTGGCAGCAGGGAGCTATAGAGGAGCCAGGTCCAAGGCAGGGAGCCCATTAGGAAGGGAGCTATCTGGTGACAAGTGACGACAACTGCAGTTAAGGCAGTGGCGGTGGGAAAGGAGAGGAAGGGTAATGGGCAGAGCCTGGGTTGGGTAAGGCAGTGGGATACAGGATAACTTTCAGATTTCGAGTGTGGGGCAAGTGGCACTTTATGAAATGCTTTCACACAAATTTTATAATTTAATCGGCAGAATAACCACGTGTGATTTATATTTTTGTTACTCCCATTATACAGTAGGGAAATAGCTCAGAGGAGTTAGGTAATTTACTCTAGTTTGTTTAGTCCGAAGGCTTGGGATTCAACCAAGGCATTTGGTTTCAATTGCACATTCTGTCCACTATGACATTAGCCCCTCTACTGCTCCGAATGACTCTGGCCTGGTTTTTCGATCATTTATTTGTTCATCCACCCATCCATTCATTCATCCATCCACTGCTTCATTCAGCAAATTTTTATTAAAGCGACCACAATGCACCAGACACTCATCCAGGTGCCAGAGGGACGGTGGCAGAGCAGCCACACGGGCCTCTGCTCTCGTGGAGCGCCCATCCTGGCAGGGCCCAGGTGCCAGATTTAATCAGAGATTCCCACAGGGCTTTCAGAGCTGGTGGAAGCGATTATTTATTTTTCTCTTCTGTTTCTTGTCCTGGTTTCTAATGAATTAGAGTTTGATTAGCTGCAGCAGAGCAATCACGTCTGCAGGGAGAGGAATAAAGTGTCCTTTCAACCACCCCCACCCGAAAGCCGTGGGTAATTAGGGAAATCAAGCCCTGGCGCTCATTATCTCCACCTGGCCCGGCAGAGGTCTGCCCAATCTGTAGATAAATGATTATCTTGTTTTATTTTTTAATTTAAAAAATATATTATCTGTTTCAAAGAACGTTATAAACCTCAGACTAGGAGACTGGATATTCCCAGTGGGGATAAATTTCAAAGTACTAAAATGTTGCTGAGTCAAAGGCAACGGTTCTGAATACTGTTCAGATGACTCAACAGTATGGGGCAGGAAGGCACTTAACTGGCTGATGACTCAGCCCCCCAGTGTCTTGCGCCATAGAAGGGCCTCCAGGAAGGCTTGTGTTAGGATGAACCAGTTTTCTCCCTGGGTGCATAGCCCCTGAACTAGAATGGCTGCCAAATGGCATGGGTGCTAGAGCATGAGCATTTACAGTTTGAGGAAACTACAGGAAGTTTGGAGACTGAAGTCCTTTTAAAGGCAATGCTTTACTTGATAGGAAGCAACAGTATAGAAAAGATTAATCATTGAATGAATAGCCATGGTGAACGAAAATCATCATTCTTGCAGGAGGACTTCCTGGGCCTGATGATATGTCTGTGGCCTGCCTCGTGTCAGAGATTCTGAGGGACTATAACACGAAAACTCATGATAGCAGTAGGCACACCCCGGTCTGCACACTCCAGAATGCCTTGGCGTGGTCCTGAGCTGATAGCCACAGGTGCTGGAAGAGTAAGAAATACAGAGGTTGGTTCTGGAAGGTCTGGTCTGTAGTAGGCCTGGGGAGAGAAGGGAATCAAGAAGTCCGAGTAAGCCGAGAGGCATCAGTGACCTGAAGACCACCCTGGGACTGACTGGCCCTCCCTGGGCACATCCTCATCGTTCTCCATGTGGCCTCCCTTTGTGCACAGGAGGCCTCCTTGTGCGTGTTCACCATGTGAAGCACGGCTCTTCCTGATGGTGTTCCCTATCCGGCCCAGTGGCATTGCTCTGTTCTCGCACAGTCCCTCTCCACACTAACAGAAGCTTCTCCTGAGTTAACACCTCAACCCATTCAGCTTAAGTGCTTTTCAAAACGTTTTGCTGTTGGCTGAATGTTTGTGGATCGGCTTATGTTGGACTCCAACTGGCTTCAAGAGATTTGTGCCTGCCGTGTATTCCAGAGGAGCTGTGCCCAAACCAGCACGTTCCAGCGCGCAGGCCTCCACACTCCCTTTCCTTTCTCTCCGAATGGGGGGATCGCACTCATGGGGAGGCCATGAGGAATTTTGATTTCGACTTTTTTATTATTGCCTGGCCAATTTAAAGAGGGACAGCATCTCTTTGAAAGCATGGTAAAAACATGTGCTGTGGATGGAATCTGCCCACCAGCATCAGGCAATGAGCACATGACTAGAGGAATACGAAGTGAGGCTCTTCATGTCACTCTGTTGAGTGAGAAGCCTAACGGACCATCACTGGGTCCTTTCCGAGACCCTCCCTGATATTGTGTTCTTTACCTCCCATTGGCAGCCATGCGCCTGTGTCTGCATTCATGTCGAAATCATGACGCAACAGTTTGGCTCCCCCAGGGAAATGATATTCATTTATTAACATCTTGTTAAAATGACTTAAATAGGCACACCAGTGTTTAATAATAGTATTATGTCAGAGCTGGGAGCCTTGAGTAAATTTGACCTATTCCTGATATATGTTCAGAGACGCATTTTAGTTTGTGTGTGTGTGTAAGGAGGGGTTGGGATTAAACATCAAGGTCAAATATGCAATTGTCCCTGCATACAAGGACAAAAGGTCATGTATGCAATAGATGTAACAGAGAAGGTATTGATTGGAATAGAACCAGGCTAGGTTCTGTTGCGATTTTCCTCCCCCCGCCCCACCAACATGGAACGTGCAGTATAGAAACTGATGTAGGTAATAAACTGGGTAGGCAGGGTAAGCAAACACTAGAACAAAGAAGTCTACAGTAACAAACCACAGTACATATTCAACTGGTGAGATAAACTCTATTCATGAAGAGATTTTGATTTCAGCCCCTTGTAAGAGAATTGTAAGATACTGACAGCATCTAATCTTGAGGTAGGTAGATAGTGGTGAGATGGCTAATGATGAATAATTTAAAAATCAATCTGTGGCTAAGTGTGGTGAGCTTCAAGTCACCTCACTGCTGTGGGCTGCGGGGTGCGGGGAGCCATTGTGGTGAAATGGAGCTCGCAACTCCGTGTTCCAATTCCATCCCTGCTCTTTCATTGCTTTGAGACCAAAGATTCCTTTTCCTGAAGTTTCCTGAGCTATGGAGTTGCCATGTCTTCTCGGAGCTGAGTCCTGCTGCCTGCCTCACTCCGAGGCCCTGCTGCTCCCACTTCCTTCTGGAGGTGGGTGGGAAACCCGGGAGAGGCCTGGCTGCCGTCCTCTTGGACATCCCTGGTGGGCCGCAGTCCAGCAGTAGAGACCAGTGAAGGGGTGGCTGCAGTCGTGGTGCTTCTGTGAGTCCCCACAGCTTTGGAGACATAGCAGCAAAGGCAAGGATCACTGTGCTGGGGTTCTGAAAGTCCTTGAGCTTGAGCAGGAGGAGAAAATCCACATCAGGAAAGGCAGGTGAGGAGGGATGAGCAGTCCCAGATGCAGCAGGAGGTGAGGGGTGGTGCTGGGTCACGGATGTGTTTCCACCTAATTGGAATGCAGGGAGCTGGTAGGCGAGGCAGTGTTGGCATTTTGTAAGTCAGGCATTCTTCTGAAAACTCTCATCCCATAACCCCCTGCCCTCAAGTATGGCCTTGACTGTGTGAACCTGAAATATTCCGACAGTATATTAACAATGGCTAAATTGTCGTGGCACAGTATCAAGTTTATTGGAGCACTGCCTTGCAACCATCCCATGGATTCTCCACCTTTGCAGCAGAATGTTCCCCTATGGGAACAGTGACACACATCTGTTCTCACTTTCAGGTCTTCTTTGCGTCATCACAAGTGATGATGATGATGGTGATGATGAAGGTAGTAGCTAACATTTACATAGTGCTAAGGACTTTTCAAACATTAACTCACTTCATCTTCATAAAAGCCCTCTGAGGTAGGTACCATTATTATCATTCCCACTTTACAGATGAGGAAACAGAGGCAAAGGGATTAAGTGATGTAAAGTCACACTCTTGTTAGTGATAGAGTCAGGATTCAAATCTTTCTGGCTTTGCTGTCTGCACCCACAACCACTTCACCATGGTGTCCTCCACTGCTTCTTAAATGACAAAGAAAGTCAAACCATCTTTTATAGTGTCCAAAGGTTGTGGAAATTTGTGTTCGCCATAAAGTGTTCCCACCCACACATGGATGTATTCAGACATTTACTGATCAGGTACCGCCTGCCGGACCACCGTGCTGGCGGTAAGACCAATACAGATATGAGCTTACAGTCATTTTGGAAAGTCAACAAATTAAACAAGAATCACAGTGATGTGTGTGAGGATTATGCTAGATGAAATATAAAATGATAGATGAAGTATAAAATAACAATAGCTAATATTTACTAGGCATTTTGCTTTGTCCTGACAGGTACTGTTCTCAGTGCTTTTTTATGGATTCTCTCTTAATCTTTGCCGCAGCCCTATGAGAAAGTACTATTTTATCCCTATTTTCCAGATGAAAATGTGGAGGTGCAGCAACTGTGGAGCGACACAGTTATTCAATGGTGAAACCAAGACCCCAGGAGAACACATCTGGGGGTGCACTTGGCCTGGGGTTAGGGAGTCCAGTTCCAATCCACTGGTGAGCCACTCTCACTGAGATAATAAAAAAATGGGAAGTCCTTTCTTCATTTGCTCATTTTAAAGCATTTATCAGACTTCTTCCATATGCAAAACCTCAAAGGAAGGGGTGGTGGTCAGTGGTGGGTGGGTACAGAGATGGATAACAGTGTTTGCATTTAAGGAGACACAATTCAGCAGCCAATACTGTGTTAAGTATTTAAGGATCTAAAAGATAAGAATTGCTCCTTGGTGTCAAGTTGGTGAGCATATATACTAGCAGAGGAGTGGAAGCTGGCAAGTTGGCTCCTGTTTGTAGGTGCCTCTGGACGTGATGGGGTGACTAGTGTGGCCGTGAGCAGAGAGGAAGCTGTAGCTCTGGCCCAGCTTTGTGGACACTCTACCTGTGGGAACTTCAGCAAGCTATAAGCTTCCGCACACTAGAAATGAAGGCTCAGAACCCCCGTTTCACAGAATGGAAGTTGTTATAAACTAGAGAAACATTTGAAAACTGGTAAATTCTGTGATTCAAGTGTCCCTTCCACACCTCAAGATTCAACGAATCTTAACTTGTAAACCATTGCTGTATTTTTCCATACTTAACATACATGTCAGGGGCTTTGGTGAGCTGAAGGTTTGGGAATACAGCACCATGAAGTCTTCCTGGACCCTGTGAGAGGAACGGCAAAGGAAGACAGGATAGCCGCAGAGAGCACAGGGGAGATGCCCCGGCACCTGGGGATACCCTGGGCTGGAGCTGGTCTGTAACGTGAAGGGAACGGAGGGACTGCCGCTGGCTGGAACTAAAGAGGGCTGCGGAGCCCCATGGGAGCACTTGGGAGACTTGGGAAGGAATGTTTTTCTTAGGTTTAAAACTTTTTCTTATTCACTCACTCAGGGCTCACACCTGATGTCAACATCCGCGTCAGTGCGTGTTGGGCTTCTGGGACTTGCTGCTGCGGAACCGCACAGGGAGTGTCCGGCACCAAGTTCAGGAGGCCGTGGCAGGGGACGAGGCCTCCGAAGCCTCCTACACAGAGTGGAGTTTCTATAATCTACTTACCAACCGTTTACACTCAGAGCCTTTATTTCTTCAAGAACTCTCTTTATTTTATTTTTTTTAGAATTTTTTTAAAACATTTTATTTATTTATTTTTAGCGAGGGAAGAGAGAGAGAAACATCAACGTGCGGTTGCTGGGAGACATGGCCTGCAACCTAGGCATGTGCCCTGACTGGGAATTGAACCTGCGATGCCTGGTTTGCAGCCTGCGCTCAATCCACTGAGCTACACCAGCCAGGGCTAAGAACTCTCTTTAAAATGGGCCCTTGTCTACCTGCTGGAGTTGGGGGGCAAGGAAGCAGGAAGAAGGATTTCTTATTTCCTTTCAGGCAGTGACTGTATCCTGAGCGTCCCCCATGGTGGAGAGGCAAAAGGAGGAAAAGATGAAGAGGGGGAGGCAGCGGAATGTACGGAGGGCACCACTAGGCAGCTCCAGTTCCTGTGCGCGACTGGTACCCTACCTGTAGCTGCCCTCGATGACATGCTGGCTTATTTATCATGGGTTATTTTATGATTTATTTGTCATTTATTTTGTTACCTATCTGTCATTCAAATCTAAATGATTTTTTTTTCTCATGTTCTTCTTTTGCCACAAAAGCAACTGTGACTCTGATTCCAAGCACAGGCAACGAGTGACTGCCAAGGAGGGACCCTGGAAATCTGTCTTAAGAATGTCATCTTGGCAACGCTGTTGTGTCTTACCAGGCAACGGGTGGGGGGTGGGGGTGGGGGTGGAATGAACTCAAAGGCCCATCCCACACACTTTGGATAGACACATTCTGAGGGACGTTAGGAGAGGATGGTCTTTTCTGGAGAACTTTGCCTCAAGCCTTGAATACATTCTCCGGAGAGTAGAACAAGGAGATTTTCTCAGACTGCCAGAGTATTTAGTGTTAGCGGAATAGCCTGGTGTAATTTTTATCACAGCAGGCTTGGAATCTGAGGACTTCGGTCTGAGATCTGGCTCTTTTACTTCCTAGCTACAGCTAAGTTGTCTTCTTCACAGCATAGTTATAAAGGGCAAATGAGAAACGTTATGACAACACTTCATAAACTGTAAAGTTGTGCAAATATTAGTTTGTTATTGTTACCTAGCAATACTCAGGGATTGCCCTTGTCTAGGTTCCAGTTAAGTAGCCAGGATCTGTGGAACGAAGGCTTGGCAGGTTCAATTACAACTGAAGGGTGAAATCAGATGATAAAGGTTCTAGTACAGGTTTCAGTTTGAAGGCCTGAAATAACGCTACGGAGGAACCATGTGCAATTTTCCTGAGCAGTTGCTTTGGTGGTAACTACTAGTTTCTTTTCAGCAGGCACTGGGTGAGAGGGGTTGCATTTTATACCAGGGATTGTATTTAACCTCTGTCCCCACCCCATCCCAACATTCGGTCTTGGCCATTCCTGAAGGCTTGGCTCCTTCTCCTCCCTTGAGTCCGGCCACAGGGGAGTCGCCTCTCCCCAGTGATCTCTCTGGTCTCTGTCTCCCAGACCTGCTCCCGTTGTCTGCTGGACTCAGAGGCTGACCCTTTGCTTCCGTTCCAGTCCCTGCTCTCCATTTCCTCCTTGGACTTGATGCTTCCGAGTCCTCCTGGCTTCCCAAGGCCCTTGCCCCTCACCTTTTCATCAGCTGAGAGGGAGGCAGTGATGTGGGTTCCGCCTCCCCATCCTGGGCAGGCTGCATTCTGTGGAGCAAGTGTTGGGAATGGAGGGTTTCTCATGGTCTTTAGCATTTACTAAAATGCACTTTCTGATGTGCAGGGCAGTCCTCTGCCTGGCTGCTCTCTGGCTCTTGTGACCCTTCCAGCGTTCCTGGGTAGTCTCTCAGAAGCTCCCACAGTTACATATCACATCATTCTGAGAACAAGGAGGCACTTCTTTCTGTCTGGGAGGAAACCCCTGAGTCTCAGTCAGCCCTGGGTGCTTTTCCTACACTGCACTCACTGCTGGGCCCTGCCTACCTTCTTACTGCTGTTTTTAAAAATCTTCCCAGGGCAGATTCCCCTATGACCACTTGTGCCTTTGGGTCACTCTTAAGCCTCCAGAGTCTCCCAGACAAGTCATCCCTACCTCGAAGATAACTTTCATCAACTTTCAGGCCTTGCCTCTGGTTTGGATCCTTTTTCATCTCTGCTGAGCCTTGGGGCTCTGGCCCCCGTCCCAGGGCTCACCTCCCCTGTCCCAGTGCATTGGGGAGTGGTCTGCTGAGCGTCCTCGGTCCCCATGGCTGGAACTGTAAAGAAAGCTTCTGGGCAGGATGCCACTAGTAAGTCTGTCTCCCTAAGAACAACAGGCCTGTTTTCTCTCTAGTTGTTCAGAAACCCTCCCCTTTTCTCACAGCTGTGTGAAAAGAAGCCAAATGCCCATTCTTAATGTGTAACAACTGAGGCTCATATGCAAACTGCTGTTATCTCAGCAGGAGAGCAATTTGCAACCATTTAAAATCCTTTCACTCTTCTCTTCTCCTCCGTGTATGGTTGTACACACACCAGTCCATATTTATTAGTGCAGATGGTGAGAAACTTGTCATTGAAAGGGCTTGGAGCACAGAGGGAAATGGATTTTTGGCCTCACTCTGGCCTTATAAACAAGAAGGCTTGAATGATGTTAGGTTCCTGATTCTTGCCTCAAAAGAGCACAGTTTGCTTCTCTCCAAACACAAGAGGTTGTAAATTGGTAATTCATCTCAACCAAAGGCCACATGATGAGCAATTGTAGAAGTATTTTTTTCTTTGTGTGCAAAGGAGGAACCCGGAGTCTGAGTGTGGGTTCCAGCTGCCGCTCGCCTTTCACCATTTGCAGCCCAGAGACACTGGCACGGCAGCCCTGGGCTCCGGGACCGCCCGCTTCCACCTGCCAGGGCTGGCTCGAGGGGAGAAGTCAGCTCAGCATTTCCACGTGACTTCTTCCTCTTCTTCTTTTTTTGTAGCTAAAAAATAAATCAGTTCTAATAAAAACATTTATACTATATTCTTTATTGTCAGCTAATCCTGCCCGAACTCATTAAATAACAGTGTGTGGGTTATTTGCTGTCAGTGAAATTATCAAAGGCATTTTTCAGCTGGGGCACCAGGAAAACATATGCTTCAATGCCAACTAAAACAATAATGAGGAAATGTTATGATCAGTCTTGACCAGATGACCCTGTCCGTTTTAGATTAGTTCTTAATTTCAGCACAAGGGTCATCCTGTGAATTCGTACAATAAGTCACTGCTCACCACTCACATGAAAAAGATGTGACTTATTAGAAAACTCACTGTACTCATTGCAGTTAATGAGATGTGGAAAGCTTTGTAATTTGATTTGCTGGGCCATATGCTGTAAAGGGATACTGCTGATTTCATTCCTCCGTATTTAATTTAAGCAGTATGCAATCCCTTCTTCATATGGCTACTTATATAATAAAAATTAACTTGGGGTATAAAAAATACACCATTGTGGGGTTTATTACTTGGTGTGGTTCAGTTTCAAGTGTTTTTCATGGAAACATCTGTAAGTAATGTGTGCGGGTCTAATTTTAAATCCCGCCAAATATTTTCCATTTAACATTTCGCTTAACTGACAAGCTTGCAGAGGTGGTTTTCAGAATTGTCGGTAACAGATATGTACACTATTCCCAAGGCTATAGCCTTTTTTTTTTAAGACTGGACGATAACAGTAACGCAAAACTTGCTTTTCTGACCCCCCCCTTTTTTTTTTACATTTCAGTGGATACCAAGAGTTCAGAATGGAAGCATTTTTATCTCTTAAAGAGCCAGCAGCACTGTAATGATCTATTATGGCCTAAAAATAGTTAGCTTGATTGTGACAACAGTTCCCTTGTTGTGCGAGCAAGGACCCGGTGGCAGGCAGGCTGACTGTAGGAAAGGGACCCTCAGGACAGGGCCTGCTCCTCTCTGTCTTGGAGAGAGGGAGGGAGAAGAAGAGGAACAGGAAGGAAAGTCTCAGAAATGGGCCAATGCCCAGGGAAGTCTAAACCTCCGGAGAAGTCACCAGAAATCACGTGCTTTCTATTTTCTTTTTGTTGAAAAAAAAATCCTCACCCGATGCTTAGTGGGCAACCAGCCCCCCCCCCCCCCCCCCCCCCCCCCCCCCCCCCGCGGATTATCCGAGGGTCTGGTCAGAAGCTGACCTGTAACATCACTCAACAGAGCCTTTCCTTTCTTCTTCAGATAAAAGAGAGAACCTCGAGTTAAATTTGAACTTCTGATAAACAACAAAGATTTTTTGGTATGAATACTCATGTGTTTTTGTCTGCTAACTCTGGAACCCTACCCCCAGGGTCAGATGTGTTTGCTGACTCCATTCTAAGAAGCTTTCAGGTTGATTTCGGTGGCTCACGATAGGAAACATTCTGACGGGCGCGACAGCAGCATCCCTGTGTCCCAGCGCTGGGCCTAAGCTGCAGCTCTGTTCGCGAACCTGCGCTCCAGGCCCATGCAGGCTCCGCGGAAACGCTGACTCAGCATTAGGGCAGGCGCGAGGCCGGGACCCCCCAGAAACACTAAACTGTTTCCGTGGCTGACTCTAAAATAAAATTGTGTGTGGGAAGAGAAACTTGAGGGGGAAGTTCGACAACAAATTGGGAGGTGTGGAGTGAAACCTCAGGGAAACTGTTGGTTTTGCTTCAAGGGAATTGAATTGAGAAACTGGCAGTTGCGAAATTTCACTCAGTTGATTCTGGTGAGAACCGAAGTTTGTTTTAATTGTCAATTAAAGCTAAGGGTGCCCGGGTCCCTGGGACCTCGGGAACCTTGGGGCGGTGGAAGAGTGGGAGCCGGTGTGAGTCCGATGACAGGGCTGGCCACTGGGGGTCAGGAGAAGCTTGCAGAGTGCCCCTGCTGCGACCAGAACTTCCCCTGGAGGAAAAAGCAGCACACCCTGCGAAACCGAGGCCTGCCTGAGAAGTTGAGAGAGCACACCTTAGATGTCCCCAGCTCAGGCCACCCGGAGATTCCCTCGGCAGCCCTATTTGTAAGGCAAATTGAAGCCCCCCCCCCACAGTGCTCTGCTGTCAGGTACTAAATTGCCTTTATGAGAATGGAGTCTGTTTGCTGATGACAACACTCTGATAACAAAAGAAGTATGGTCTTGTTGAAGATTTTATATAAAAGGAAATGATTCATTTGAATGCAGGAGGAGTTTTAAAACAAGGCAAAAAGATCCAAGACCTGGATTTTTTGCCTTATGACTTGTTTCTAAGAACTTGTTTAAGAAAATAGAGGTGATAAAAAAAGGAAAGAAAAAAGAAAAAACTACCCAAAATAGCTAACCAAGGTTTAGTTTTCGTTTGTTGCTGCTTTTTTCTTCAGATCAAGGTCGCCTTCTTGTTAACCCTCGACTTCAGCTGCAGAAAATTAGATTCCCCTCACAGAAGGATTAACTGGCTAGCAGAGTTAGGGAATGCGAGGTCTTGAGAGACTTGAGATGGACGAGTTTGAAATGTTTAAAAGAAAAAAAAATCTTCAGTGGTTTAAGAGCTTCACTAAGACACTTAAAAAGAAAAGAATCAAAATTGCCCTTATTTAAGAGCTTTGGAGTTCCAAATACGAGTCCCTTTTCTTTTGCCAAGAAGCCACTTATCCATTCTGTATGTCTTTAATGCTTAATAGAAATGCTGGATTCCTGTTCAATCCCCAAACAGGAATCTTACAGTCCACTGCTCCTGTTGGTCACAGCACGTTGTAGAATTGGTGCCCTTCTCTGGACCAGAATGAGAGACAGACATGCCTCATGGTCTTTTGACCAGACCCAAGTGTGTGGTGAGGCTGCTTGGGTTGGGAGTGACATGAAAGCACTCTTTGATAAGCTGCTGCTTTGTTTCAAGATCATCTGTTTTGAACATTTCATTCATTCATTCACTCACTCGCTCACTTATTAAACGAGCATGTGCGAAGCACTGGCCATACATGGTGCAGTGCTGGGGATGAGGGCTATGATGTCTAGTAACACAGAGACACGGTCTCACCTTCCAGGAGCTTGCAGTCTGGCGGGCAAACAGGCACTGAGAAGAGATACAGAGGTTATTCCACTGTAGTGGAAGAGGTACCCAGCTTGTCCTCTCTTTTTCATCTAGAAGATGAGAAGAAAATCCAAGTTGTCAACATGGTTTATTAAACAAGTGGTACATCAGCAATAACAAAGTCCATTTTAATTTGGCAATGACAGGTATCCGTCCTTGTTGACTGACTGTTTCCTTTTTCCAGGGCCCGTCTTCTTTCCAGTGACCCAAACTGCCCTTTGAAGCCACTCTCTCTCTGCATGCAAACCCATAAGATAAAGTGGAGACGGGGGCAGAGAGCAAGCTGATCACTCACATGGTCTGACTCTGTGACCAGCTGCTGGATGGCTTGACATAGCTGTACTGTGAAAGTGGGGGAACTGTTCTTTTCCTTCTGGAAGGAGAAGCCAGAAGTTTATTTAATCTTTTCTAGGCAACTTATTTTATTGCATTTTTAATTTCCTCTCTTGCATTAACATGACCCTTTTCACTAGCTTCCCACGCCTGGTGCTTAATTACTTATCATTAGCGATGTACACGGGGGCCTTGCTACATATTTATAAATGTGATCATTAGTACATGGAAAGACAAAGGCTTCTTTAAGACTGTCATTAGTTATTCTGTTTTCATGGAAATGTTCATTAGGAGAAACTACCCACCTGGTTAAATAATTATAATTAAGGATTGGTAATCTCCTTTGCATTTTTAACTTGATCTTCCGTCTGTTTGTATGAAGCTAAACAAGCCTTATTTGGCCAGTATTCTGTCTTTCATTTTCACAAGAATTGTCAACAAATACAGACTCTTTGTTTTTAAACTGTAGGTGGTGACTGATTTGCAGCACGATCGATGTAAGGCAGCGGTTGTCTCCAAACCCATTAACCAGCCGTGGAGTGGTGAGTCAGTGAGTGGAGTTACGGATCTAGGGTTGGTTTTATTTTCTGGACTCTGTCAGTGGCACAAATTGAACTCCAGGCTTCTGACCGAACTTAGTAAAGGGTGTCCATTAGCTCCTCCACCACAGACACACCAGGTTGGGTGGCCACTGGCCACTGTTCCTTTGTGCCGGGCCAGGCAAGACAAGTGGCAGTCAGGTGGTACGTGCGTTTGAGTGGCAGCATCTGATTCTCTCTACGTTTTTGACCCGGGGTGATCACAGCAGTGTTAGGGCCGGGGCCCTGCCAGTGCCTCGGTGAGCAGAGCCCACGAGGAGTCTTTGAATTGCTAGCAAATGTCTCTGAGGCCCATACATGGTTACGTGTCAGCTGAGCTGAAACAAATGAGGTGACAGAAACACAAGAAAGGAAGCGTGGTCACGCTGCTGTCCACTCCCCTCTGCCTAGACTGGTCCCTCGGCAAGCGGCCACCCTGGACTGATGAGAATATGCCAGTGATAAACCACAACTGTGGGAAACGCTGGGTGGGGGCACGCATATCATCTGTAAACAATTAGGCAGCCACTGCTTATTCAGTGCCGTTTTGAGAAGCTAAGGAAGTCTGCAATCAGTTATATCTCCAATTACCATAAAAATATATTAGCCATTCATTCATTTATTAATGATTCATCAGTTAACCACACATAATGAGCAAATAATTAGCAGTGCTGTACGGTTGCCAAAATTGAAGAAGTGTTGGCATTTTAAAGATGAAAGGTTGCATTTATGCAAAAGTCTGGTGATGATAAAGTTAATATGGAAGATAATTATAAAAGTGGCTGTCCTATATTACAGGCGGAGGTACCACAAAACTTGCCTAATTGAACTAAAATTAATATTCTTCTAAAGTCTGTGTGTTGCCGCACACAAACTGCTGAATTTCTCCTGAAGATCTCCCTTCAGGAAGGTGCGCTGCACAATACAAGTTAATAAAATGCCAGACAGCTAGACTGTGTTCTTTGTTTGCTTGGTTCAGGGCCTCGTGGAAAACAATAAATTGCATTCATGTCAGCTGAGGCCCATCCCTTTGCTAATTACCGTTTGGTGCTGAAATGACTTCTGTGAAATTGGGAGCATGAGGAAACACACAGCCATACAAGGGAGGCTTTTCAGAGTTTTGCAGTAAATGTGAGATAGGCCTCAGGCACACAGATGTTAAAACAGTGAATTCCCCCACAGATTACACTAATGGAAGCCCTGTCAGGGTAAGTCAAATCCGGGTCTGTGGTCAAAATCTAATTAAGGTTTCTGTACTTAAAAAGAATATGAATGCCTGGGGGTGGCGATGAATGTATAAGAAACTCACTTGTTTGTAAAACTGTTAGCATGAATAGTAAGTACCGTGGGGCTGTTACCTGCGATGTAACACCTGTTTCCTGAGTCACTCTCTGCTTTGCTGCATGGACCAGGACGGGTTATTTCAGAGGTCAGTGAACTCAGCTCCGGCCGCAGTGGCCTTCCAACTTTGGGGCCTGGTGTAAGGCATGGTTTGAGGTCAGGGATGAAAATGGATCCTTAGAAGTTCACCCTGGAATCCCAGAGGGTGCTTTGCTTTGCCACATAAAAACCACCCCAGATGATCCTGCCCAACTGCCTGGCGCCACTGAGGAAATAGTTCTTGCTGAGGGTGTGGGGCTGGCCAAATCTCCCTCGTGGGGAAACAAAGGGTCGTCTGCTCACGGGCGCGCCCTTCAGCCTGTCAGGCTGCCTCTCGGAACAGCTGCAGCGTGCAATCTCGGCCCTGCTTCTAATAGAGGAAATGAATTTATAATGCCGCAGCCTCTTCATTTTCACCATGCACAAATTTCCCCTTAAATACTTAAAAACAACACCCAGAGCTGGATATACCTTAAATTTCGAATAAATGAAATCTTAATCCAGTCTGTTGCTGAGTCTGAGTTGTTATTAAAGAAATAAATTTGAAACAGCAAGTGGTTTGAGAATTTTTGAATTTAATTATTTAAATCTACTTAGGGTAACTCTCATGCGTTATTTCAGTTTCCCATTGAGAACATGAATTCTGGGAAAGGTGTCCCACGCAGGGCCCTGGAAATATTAACTTTCAAGTACGACCGTGGGCTCAGCCATAGGCAGACTGTGCCACCCTCCTCCCCCGAAAAGCAGAGGAAAGGAACTCTGAGGTTCTTTTTTTCCCCTGTAAATTTCAGCAGGGGGATACAGGACATATTTTTCAAAGAAGGAGGAAAGCCAAGTCCTCTTCTTCAGGCTTTTCCAGCCCTCTTCACACACAGTGTTTGTGTGAATCATCTGAAGCTCTTTAGAGAGCAGGAGGTTTACACAGCTTTTCACTGAGCAAAGCGAGAGAGCAAAGGTGAGGTGAAGTGATAACCCTCGTCTTGGAAATAGCCAGCAGCAACTTCATTAGGGTGTACTCTGGCCAAGCGTGCGTTCGGGGCCTGATTTTTGACACTGGTAGAAGTGGACCTTCAATCGTGACTCTTCGGGGGCAATAGTCCAGGACTAGAGTGGGGCATTTTCATGCCACTTTGCTCCTCAGGCTTGGAGACGTTCTGCTTTTATGATTAGGACCAGGTGTCACCCTGCCTTAGTTCTGAGCGCAAAGGATGCCTTCCAGATATTAACAATCCAGCTTGTCAATGGTGTCCACATTGGGAAACAGGCTCAGGGAGAAGGTACAAGATTTAGGCACAAATCGGTGACTTTATTTTTTTCTCTAGTTCACTAGGGTTTTGGTCTAGCACATGATAGATTTGCTCTGGACCCTGTGAGAAGGGGTTAAATTACCAGACACCTGCAAAGAACCTCGCTGGAGAGTGGTCTCCCCCACACAGTGAGACCCTGAGGCCCGAGTCTTAGTGAAGCCTTGAGCTCAATTTATTCCCATTTTCTGCCGGCCATTTGATAGCAGTCGGGGCCTCATTATAATCAGAACTGCCAAATGGAACTTTCCCACACCCAACCCAGGCTAACAAGAGAGTATTGACTTGGAGTGATTTCTAGATCCAGAATTCTATTTTTCCGCTCAATATAAAAATCTTCATAGAAGCCAAAATCTTTAAGAAAAAAGCAAACCTTAGTGTGGGGCCCAGCCCTAGCCTCGACCTCGTCTCCAATAAATGTAGAGGCCTACAGAAATTGCATAATTCACAAGAATGAGTGAGTGCTTCATGGTCTGAAAGAGCAGACAGAAGAATCCAGATGGGTGGGGGTTTCTGTAGGAAGTGAGGTCCAGTGACTAGCAATGGTTCAGAAATCAAGAGTATCTGGGTTTATGTTTTTAATTACCAGAGCACCGACTTACAGCTAATTCTGGGTATTTAATTTTTAAAACACCTACACACATTTATGGAGGAACTCGCCTTTTCCAGGTGCGGTGCTGGGCCCTAGGACTGCAGAGGGGAGAAGTCAGGGCTCCTACATGGGGAAGGCTCTTGTTTCTGCTGCAGGGAGGATGGGCACTCAAACAGTGTGACCCCAACTCCATGTGCCCAAATTTCTGCACAGTAACAATGCTTAGCTCGTAGGAGCCCGATACATGTTTGTGGAATGAATTTGCTGTTCAAAAGGGGAGTGCTATGATTCTTGCCTTTCTGTTGTGTGAGTTAGAGAGCTAACATTTATAACTCACTGATGTCCCAACATGCTATATAAGTACAGATTATTCAATATCATCATGACAAACTAGGGCCCTAAATAGCCATTACCTTTTCTTATAAAGTGAGTGACATTTAGGCAGATGGTATCATATTGCACCTGTTGGAAAAATAGGATTTGGGGAAGGGGCATTAATTCAGAACTATTTGTACTATAGCAAAACACTGGGCTTCTTAATACATGTATTTGTATCAATTCTCCAGAAAGGAACACAGCGGACCTAGCCCTAAATTATTATGATTTTTCTGCAACACTCTTTGAATTAGAGCTTCTGAAATTAGAAGACCATCATTTCTTAGAGCTCTACTCCATTTCTTCTTCATTTCTGGTTTTCTCTTTCTCTCTCTGGATTGGCTTCTAACCCCGTTTTGTTTTCAGCCTCCTCTCTCCTTGACACAACTCTCTCCTTTGTGTCTGTCTTTCCCTAGCCCTCAGTCTTCCCTGTCAATGTGCTCCATTCCTTGGGGAAGTCCCTCACGCCAGTTCTGAGCCCAACTGTACTGTGGTCTGTTGGGGTCTCTGGAGGAGCTGTTTCTGCCTGGATTTCTAAGCTTTCATAACCCACCCCTCCCAATCTGCTTCTGGACGGGAAGCATGGCAGCAGCTGGGACAACATCCTCATGGCCCTGCAAATGCCAGGCTTGCTTCCTGGGCCTTGGCTCTTGGTAATAGCCTGCCTGGAAGTTATCCTCTTCTGTTGCACCTTTCTAAACTCCATGTATCTACTGACCATCTCCTCTTTACTGCCCTTCTTTATTTCCTTAATCTTTCCCTCTTCTAAGCTTCTACTGCCCACAATTTAGCAAGTCTGTTGTAGCCTATAGCTCCCCACATAAACACCAAGCTTCTTATAGCTACAAAAAGTTACAGTGCTTATTGTGTACCAGACCCCGTATTAAGGTGCATCACGTTATTGTTTCATTTAATCCTCACGATACACTATGAGGTTGGCGTATTGTTATTTCTTTTTTACAGATCAGGAAATTAAGGCACAGAGGGCATTACTGGCTTACCCAAGGTCAACAGTTAATAAGAGGTAAAGAAGGGTTCCGTTAGTCAGTGTGTTCTACCACCCATATCCCCTCGGGACTAAAGGGCTTAATCCTCCAGCTGCTAGGAGTGCTGTTGACCCACAACCCTCAGCTGTCAACCCTCTCTGCTAATTGCCTTTGCTTGAGTGTCATATCTCTTTGCTTGGGAAAACTATATCCAAAGACTGGTTTCCAGGGGCATAAAGGTCTGTCTACCTCACTCCAACTTGGGACAATTCCTAAGGGCAAACCAGCTTCACAATTCTGCGTAAGGTTGGCTGAGGCCTTTGTTGTGACTACATCATAGCTCATTTTCTCTCTTGGCCCAGTCAGCTTTCCTTCCCTTTGTTTTCCTTCTACAAATGGTGATTTCCAAGAGTACTCATTAATAAACTTCCTATACATCAATATCTGATTGAAAGTTGGATTCTCAGAGAACCCAATCTAAATAGTTGGTAC
The DNA here is from genome assembly GCA_004024845.1 of Tonatia bakeri. NCBI lineage: Eukaryota > Metazoa > Chordata > Mammalia > Chiroptera > Phyllostomidae > Tonatia > Tonatia bakeri. Next base: position 79,395 of record PVIA01001036.1, read on the forward strand.
CAGGAGTGATCTGAGAAAGTAGATGCCAAAGAGGGATTCTGGAGCTTGATCACCTGCTAGCTACTGGTCACAAGGACCCCATCTCTGGGGTTAGAAATAGTAATTATAAGAACAAGGGCATTGAATGACTATTGCTAACAACAATGAATGCTTTGGAAAAAAGCAATAAACTAGCAATGAATGGCTTGGCGTGAAAACCAGAAGGCCTCACTTATTAACTATAATGTGAGCCTCATTTCTTCTAGTTCAGGGGTGTCAAACTCATTTTCATTGGGGGCCACATCAGCCTCATGGGTGCCTTCAAAGGGCTGAATGTAATTTTAGGACTGTATAAATATAACTACTCCTTAACTAGGGACAAGGAGCTCGGCGCTGCCACCAGGTAGAAATAAGGTGCCGGGCCAGATAAAACAAGGTGGAGGGCCAGATTCAGCCATAGGGCCTTGTGTTTGCCACCTGTGTTCTAGTTGAAGTTGAAGGTCAGGGCTAGAGATTTGTGGAGTTTCAGGGAGGGTAGAATGCTCATCCCAGATAGGTGTGTTATTGCCAGCCAGGGTGCTGGCTGGAAAAGAGCAGGACTTAGAGATAAGAGAAAGTGACCTGTGAGCTGGTGCATTGGAACGCCCTGAGACTCCAGATTCCCCTAAACTCTTTGAACCTATGGAGAAGGCCCACTCCACTCTGTTGAAGACTAGCACTGTTCCTCTCCTGCTTGAAGAAGGTTCACTTCTTTGTGTAAATGTGTCCCCTCCTTTCAAGATCTGCCTTTATGTCTCTTCTCTTGGCAGCCAGACTAGTAAACAGGATTAAATCACAACATTGCCTAGTTGGGGAAGTTCTGGGACTGATAGGAGAGAAAGGTACTATACCTTGAAGGAATTGAAGGATCTAGCCAATGAGTACTGGCAGGATCGGGGACATTATTTAAGGGATTGGGTGCTGAGAGTACTGCACAGGTGGGTGGAATGTAATGTGATGTAGGAGAGAATTTATCTCTATGGGAGCATTCTCCTGGGGTACAGGACATCTGGCAATGGTCCTGGGATGCTGCTACTATTCTGCTAGGATGAGTGTCAGAAATTGGGAGAAAGTTATAGCCCTTGTAAAATAAAGTAGAAGTGAATTACCATGACAGTTGGTGGAAGAATAAAAAGTCTCAGAGAAATGGGCATAAAAGTGTGGAAAAATCTGGTAAGGTCAGAAATCCCATCAATTCACTATGCTCAGTGGGAGGGCCCAGAGGGTAGACTACACACAGTTTGAAAAGCATCTCCTGGTATGCTCTGGTACCCTGCCTATCAGTCATCAAATGACTATGAAGCTAGAACTGTCCATCATAAACTGTTTTCTGTCAGACCTGACAAGTCATAAGTTGAATGGGTAAGCCCAGAAAGAATCCACTGGAAGATAGAAAGGGTACACTCAGGACTGGATGTGAGCGGGGCTGGAGGACACTAGTAGACTGCCCAGTCAGGTGGCCCAGACCCCATGCCATCATCCTCTACCATTGCACTGCCTCTTCCTCAGAGCATACCTGTCGCCACATGGGAGTCCCTTATGGCCGGTTGATGGAGAATGTAAAAGGCTGAGCTTGGCTCATGAATGTGTTGTCTCCGTATGTGGCTGCAGACCAAAAACGGGCTTGCTACTGCATGAGAGGCCTACTAAGGGGTGACCTGGAAGTCACCAATCAGTAGAAATCCTCCTAATATGCATAGTTTCAAATGATGCGCTGCTCATCTACTTTGGGAAAAAAGAGAACATATATAAACTCTTGTTCAATGGCAAATGGCTTGACTGAATGATCAGGAGCCAGAAAAAAGATTGGAAGATAAGGGGTTCTGAGGAAAAGGTATTCCTGTGGGAATGGGCATGAAATGTGAAGATTTTTGTATCAGAGGTTAACACCTACCAGACAGCTTCCAACACAGAAGAGGCATTAAGCAAACGTGAAGACAGAATGACTAGGCCACTGCCATAGATCATCCTAGTTCTGGCACAAAGGGCGCATAAATGGAGGAGCGTGGTGGTGGGTTTGGAAACTGTACATGGGTCCATGACCTGGCTCCCACTCACCAAATTAATACAGCTATTGCCACTGCCCAAGGTCTAGTCTGTCAGCAACAGAGAACAATCCCCAATACAGCATTATCCTTTAGGATTACCAAGCAGCCACTTGGTGGCAAGTTAGCTACACTGCTAGAAGTGGCAGCAATTCATTTTTAACTTGAAAAAATAATATGCCAGAGTTTGCCTTTTCTGCCTGCAGAGACTCAGCTGGCACCACCATCTGCATCTGAGGGCTTGCCGTGCAGGGGCATCCAACCTTTTGGCATCTCTGGGCCACACTAGATGAAGAAGAGTTGTCTTGGGCTACACATTAAATACACTGTGACATGTAATCGTAAAAATGCTCACAATGTTTTAAGTAAGTTTAAGATTTTGTGTTGGGCCTCATTCATGGCCATCCTGGCCTGCGTGCAGCCCGTGGGTTGCGGGTTGGACACCTCTGGCTTAGAGTACTGATGCACAGACAGGAATCCCACTTCTCATCCTTTCACGCCAAGCAACCTACTTTATAGCAAGAGAGGTGCACCAGAGGGTACAGGGCAATGGGACACCCTTATCCTATCTCATATAGTACTACTTAGAAGATGCTGGTCTGCTGGAGTGATGGAATGGCCTCTTGAAGTTAAAGCTCAGGTACCAGCTTAGGCCTGTTATCTGTGAGGACTGGGCTCTATTCCCTATGGTGCAAAGTACATTCTAAATCAATGGCTGTTATATGGAGCTTGCCCCAGTGGGAAGAAGGCATGGACCCAGGAACCAAAGTGTGAAAGCAGTGTGGCACTGCTTACCATTACTCCCTGTAACCCACTCAGGGAATGTGTACTTCCCTTCCCCACTCTGGATTCTGTAGGCTTAGAGGTCTTGGTTTCCAAAGATAGAAAGCTTCCACTGGGGAACACAGCAAGAATCTAAAAAGCTTAAAGGAGATGAGCTCTAGGCTATGGTTACTGGTTGGGCACTTCAGACTTCATGTGCCAAGGGCCCCCATGTAAAAAGCAGGATTTGACCCTGACCATGAAGAGATAGGGCTACACTTACAAAATGGGGGCAGAGAGGTGTATGTTTACCACCCAGTGAATCACTTGGGAGCCTTTACTTATCCTCTTGCCCAGTTTTTTTTTTTTTAAGATTTTATTTATGTTTAGAGAGAAGGGAAAGGACGGAGGAAGAGAGGGAGTGCAACATCAATGTGTGGTTGCCTCTTATGCACCCTCTACTGGGGACCTGGCCTGCAACCCAGGCTTGTGTCCTGACTGGGGGTTGAACCAGTGACCCTTTGGTTCACAGGCGAGCACTCAATCCAGTGAGCCACACTGGCCAGGTCCTCTTCCTCAGTTTTGATGGTAAATGGACAAATGCAACCACCATGGCCTGGGAAGGGGCTCAGCAGCTCATATCCCTCAAGAATGAGTGTCTAGGTCACTCTAGCAGGTAAGCCACTCAAGCCAGAAGAGTTTAGGGAATCTAGACTGGTCATGAGAAGAGGAAGATAATGATAGCAGTTGTAATTCTGAAACCAACGCAGATATAGTGTGCCTAGCTACAGTGGTAGGGGCTGTGTCTACAAGGCTGGGGCTGGGTGGGGGTGGACATTGCTTCCCTTAGGGGCTTCACTTCTTCATCTTTCAGGCTGCCTGATCTTTTGGCTCAAAATTAGTGCATCCATTTCTGATAAACCAGGTTAAGCTGTTTGATGGCATTTACCAACCTTCCATAGGCCATTTATATTATTTGAAGCCTATTATTCATCCATCAAGCACTTTTTATACTTCTTGTATGTCTTAGGCTTTGTTCTTGGTACAGGGAATAAGAAAATAAATAAAAGAAACAAGGCAAAGCTCTTACCCTGAAAAACCTCACAGTCAAGTGGAAGAAAAAACACTTAACCAAACTATGGAATACCCTTTGGCCAGTGGAGTGGTAGAAATGAGCATAGAGAAAAGATGCCTTATCCAGTCAGGTGGTCAGAGAGGAAGGGTGGTAATGCAGAGTTTCCAGGAGGAGGTGATGCCTGAGCTTAGTTTTGTAGAACAAGCAAAAGAAGATCAGGGTGGGATGGGAGAGAATTCCAGGCACAGCAAAGGTGTAGGGTGAAAAACAGTGTGGCTGGATGTTGTCAGAGCACAGAGGACATGATCGGGTGGGACGGGTTCAGGAAAATGACGCTCTTATGTGTGTGCTGAGGAGCATCAGCATTATCCTGTGGATGGCGTGGGCCATTGAGGGCACTTCAGTGCGGAAGGGGGTTCTAATGTAAGCTCCAGTCTTTTTTCTCCTGACTCCTGCTTGAAGCTCCCTCTCTTGGTTCCCTGAAATGCAGCTGCTTGAGTGACTTTTGGTCACTGTACTTGGCACCTTACCAAAGCATTTTACACAAACAGCAGACCTCAGTTCTGGCAGATATTAGCAAATCTGAGAAGACACCTTTGAGGTCACTACCTGTTGGTAGGATCTATTGCATTGGATTTGCTGATGTCTTTTCAGTTTTTCTATATTGCTGAAAATTACCCCATTTCCTCCTAATTATTTAAAACAGCAATGCCCAAAGACACAGCAGGGAAAGTTGATGATCAGTTGTGGGCTCAGGGCCCCAGGAGAACATTGGTTCTTTGAAATAGCCATCCTGAAGCTCCTGCATGTTGTTGGAGCTTGGAAAGACCTCACTGGTATGGGCTACTTGCCTGAGTCAGTGAAACTCATTAATGATTGTTCTGAAGACAGAGAGGCCACACAAGATTACCGCTCAATTCCAGCCACAAAACCCAAGATTTTGGCATCCCAAGGAAGCCTGAAGAAGACAATGAACTCTAATGATCAGACAATATTGTATCCAGTGATAATAGGTGAAGAAAGAAAAAGTAAAAAAAAAAAAAAAACCCATCGTGTATTAGAAAACAAGGAGACATATAAACTACTTTGGCAAAAAGCTCCTGACCAAGTTCAAATTCAACACTGGATTCCAGGTAGAATTCAATAGTCCATGTAGATAAATTCAAATATGAGGTAGAGGTCACTTTTGGTTTCTTGGTTGTGTTACTCACTAATAACCACACAGAACACAAAATGATGGTTTGGGGAGTAATCAGCAATCAACTTAGGAATGATAGCCAGTCTATAAGCATGGAAGCCATACTCATTTGCACGGTATTGATAAAAAGCATGGTATTGATAAATTATGTTACCAGAATGTCCCACTTGGGCCAGCTGTTCCAAATTAAGGATCCATAAAAACCCCTAAGAACTGAACAGTTTGTATCCTGGGTCAGCACTTGGTCTTCCCTCATTTCCCATCTAGTTCACGCAGATCTAATGCCAAACTTGTTCCAACATAGCCCAAGGTGCCAACCTACATACTACACACAGAGACCCCGAGCTGAATGGCTGTGATGGGCCGCTGCTGAAATTCAAGTGTGAAATCAGACACCATAACTGAGGGACCCTCTAGAAATTAGATGAAAGTTTAATGTAGCTAAGATTGCATAAGACAACCACAAAAGGTAGGGCTGCAACCAGGACTGTGGGACCATCCTCTCGGGAGCAGCTTTTTGTCAGTGAAACACCTGGTATAAATCGACTGTGGGAGAAGCTTTTAAAAGCGGTTTCTTTTTAACCTATTAAAACCTCTATTAAATTTAATTTAAATGTTGTAGATCTGCATAAAAATGGTCAGATTTCTAAATGGGTGGAAGAACTGAGAGTGAAGCATAGTGGAGGGGCTTGGGGGTTTCTGATCGTGTCTCCGTCCCCTCCTTCACCCAGTTGCTGCTCTCCCCTGCCAAAGCCCTGCTCAGTCCCTAGTAAATTGGATTCTTTAAGCCCAGTATAATTCCCATCCTGTTTCCATTAGAACCCAGGTGGTTCTCACAGTGATTCACTTGGTTGCCCTGCCCAAAAGGGACCAAAGTACAGACATCAGCTGCCAATAATTTTTGTTGAGCTGGAGTGAAAGATTTACCAAAAAGGGAAGTGAGTGCTGCTTGGTTCCCAGAAGACATTAGACATTAGAATGAAAACAGAACACAACCCCCCCCTTTTTTTTGAAATGACAGTTTAAACAAAGTGATAACATTGGAACCAGGTAGACTTTTAGCCCCAAACCTCATGAATCAGTTTTATTAACCCTTGAGTTATAGAAAAAGAGGTAGAGTGGTGGAGTTTGCAGACCCAGCTCCGCTACCAACTTCAGGACCTTGATTTCCTTACCTGAAGCATGGTAGTATGATGTAATGATCTCCAAATTTCCTTTCACCTTGAAAATTTCATGACAAAGAATCACATATGGCCACCCTGGATAGCAATATTGCTACTGTATGTTTTCTTTAAACTGAGTCTCAAATCCATTCAATATGAAGTAGATTAGTAATGGGAACCAGAAACTCTGAAGAGGCCACCCTCATTCACAGGGAATTTGCTGACTTGCCCTGTGTATTTGTGTTTATTTCTGCTGACTCCTAGGTGGGGGTGGATTCTAGAGAAGTAACATTTGTATGAATCCAAGTGGAGAGACAAGCTTTCTCCCTCGTCTCCCCTTCCCAAACAATCCAGCTTAGTTCATCATCTTGTGTTGACATTGCTTATGAATGCTAATGAGCTCATAAATGCTAATTAATAACTGCATGTGCTTCTATTTATTGGCAAATACAGGAATCCAGGTGCAGTGTAGACCTGGCCCCAAACACAGTACCTCACTCCATCTTTGAGCTGAGAACATGGGTGGGATGATTCTTGCAGTACTGCCGATGTGGGGGGCCTTCCACACCTCTTAGTTTGTGCAGGAGCTATAATTAAATTCTCAGTAAAGCAACACTTATGATTCCCCACTGAGAAAAGAAACCAGTGTCTTATCCAGCACACAGCAAAATTGAGTTGGACTGCCAGTCTTCAGGGAGAGGCCGAAGTTCAGCAGTAGTCAGGGATGCTCTCCAGCCTGATATGGAAGTGTGGTTGCTTTGGCACAGAGCTGGGATGCACTCAGAGGGGCAGTGAGGAGGGCTCTGCGTGGCTGGACAGAAAGATGGTCAATGGGGCTCTAAGGAGAGTAGCAAGCCAGCGCCTTTGTTCTTTCTCAGGCGTAGCTGTCTCCATCTCCTCCGCAGGGTGGTGGGCTCTGTCAGGCCAGGGGCTCAGCATGCCAGGAGTTCAGTCTCCCTAGATTTGTGCTGCTTTGACACTGCTGACTGAATTTGTGCTCCTCTCTGGGAGACCCTGACCTTTCCTTGGCAAACAAGATGAGGCCTGACGTTGGTTCCGATGATCATATTTCTTGGAACTTAGCAAACACTACGTACCAGGCTTTAGCATTGGATGCCTCACAACATATTGTGTAGTTATTATTTATTACTGCCCCATGTGAGCCTTTGGTATACCAAGACAGAAGGGTTATGGAACTTGGCCAAAGTCAGTCAGTAAGTAGCAGAGCTGAGATTTGAACGTGGCTGCCACCCTAAATGAAGTGTCTCCCCAGGCTGCCTTCTTGGTACAGCTCCCAGACCTACTGCAGACGCTGGTGCTGGGGACCAGTCCTGCTCAGGTGGCTCTGTGATGTCAGCAGCCCTGCTCCCCAGGGCTCTACCATCCCCTTCTTTCACAGGACCAGTTACCTCCCAGCCTGGAGAGTTGGGCTGGGATCCAGTTCCTCTGCCCAGCTGCCATCACCTCTGAGCCCCAGAGCCCCGCCTGACTTGGAAGTCACCCCTTTCTCCACCAGGACTCCCTCCTCTTCTTCCTTTTATCCTCTAGGGTCCCAACTCCATCCCTTAGAAGCACTGGCCTGGCCCTGTTTTTAAAGGCACTGCAAAATCAACTGAGGATCACTCTCTAGCTGAGAGCTGTGGTTCCAGGCGAGCCCGCTGAAGGTGAACACTCGCATCCTTTGTTCGACCCAGGCTGGAGAGCAGCACCAGCTATTGCTCTTGGATGAGCTTCCCAGGAGTGGAGGAACTTTTCTTTGTAAAGAAAGAGAGAAGCTTTATAAACCCTGTGCTCTTTTCAAAGAGGCCTCACAACCACCATGGTGAGGAGAAAACTGGAGAGGCATCAAGGAGTTGCTACGTATATGCCGGTGCAACGCACTTTTTAAGGGTGGGCCGTGGGAAGCAGGAGGGGAGATGGCCTCAGCCCCTACCTCCTGGGGTCCCATGGAAGCATGGGCGGTTGACACCTCTGCTGCTGTTCTCTTGGGCAGCCCACCTCGCTCCATCCCCCGCTCCTTGCACTGGGTGGTGCTGCGGAGAAGGGCGCAGAGCTGTGTCTGCCAGCCCCAAATGCCAGCAGCTGTACAATCCTGGGATAATTGCTCATATCTGTTTCTTCTCTTTTCCAGGCCTCGAGAGTGTTCCAGGAACGAACTTTCCACAGTATGATGACCTGCAAAAGCAGTCCTTCCATTTACATTTCAAACTCCAAGTCAGCCGTGTCAAAGTTTGAACCAGGGCTGTGGAGGATAATGGGTCAAATGCAATTAGCAGCCCAGAGAGCTGCACGTTGCAGACTGATTTATTTTTTTGCCCATCAGATTCCAAGAATCCTAGTGCTTAAAAGCAACTAAACAATCACCCTATTGTTCTGAAATAAAGCCCAGTTAATTCAAAAATCAATTGCACCACCAGGTGGGGCACACTCTGGCCCCAAACAGATGGGGTCGAAAACCCCCAAAACGCAGTCTTGTTAAATTAAAAACTTGATCCAGGAGTGGAACAAATAGAGAGCCTTGAATGGAACGGAGTCAGGTCCACTCAGGCGAATTCTTTCTTCTCCCACTCCTTTTAAGAAAAGGGAAAATTCGCCATTCCACTTCCATCAGTGTTAGCATCTCTGTAGAAATGCGGCCATCCACCCTTGGCAGTTCAGTGTGTTACTTTAATTAGTCTGAAAATTAAAGGGCAACTCCGGGCCAATGTGAATGATTATGAAAATACATGTGCATCCCATGCAATCCTCTCATTTAATTAATAGTCTTGTAAACTATATGGCTCACTTTAAGGCGGTCTCGAGGTATAACAAGTCCATTTAAATATCCACTTAATACTTAACAGGATGTGAGGGACACACTATAGCATACGGTCCCTTCTCAAGTTTCACTGTCTGAAATTTTTCAAAGCTGACCCAAGTCAACCCGAAAAATGTTTAACACCGGGGGCTTGAACACAAGAAACTCTGTGATGAACAGACATTCAATTACATTTTTTAAAAGTGAGAAGCATTTTTGTAAAATCGCGACTCTGGAAACTAATTGGCAGCCGCGGAACTTGTGAGGGAAGGCCAAATCTTGTGGGGAACGTTTACTGCAGTAACAGGACTCAAAGCAAATGTGAATAAAAGGCATCTTTGTTTCCCAGTCAAATTAGCTGATTAAGAAATAAAACATCTTAACGTGTTTTTAAATGTAGAATTAATTATTTATATGAAAAAAGTTAAAGCCAGATTATATAAATTCTACTTTGCATGTGATGTGAATGGGGCAGAAATTATAATCCATGTGGATCTGCGTTTCTGGCCATTAAGTGAAACTAAATATTAACAGCTCTGGTTATTGAAAAAAAATTGCATTCAGGTCACATGTTGTGTTTCCCATTTTGATTTTCAAAGTTATGGAACACGTGAAAAATGGGATTCAGAACAAGAAAACTGCTTTGCGGAGGCTGACACTGACAGTTGAGTGGGAGAAGGAAACAGCTCTACAAAGAGCAAAGCCAACTCCTCGGAGAACACAGATCTTTTGCTCTGAGGGACCCAGGGAAGGATTCACAGAAAGAATTTAAACAGGCCACTCTTTATTTTGCTAATGGGTGGGTATGGAACTCGCAGAAACAAGAAAACCCAAGTTACTCATTAGACTCAGAAAAGAAGTGGCCAGGTGACCTTTGACATCTCAGGCCCCCTTGTCTCTGCCTAAGACCTTGGGCCCTGACCTCTTAACATTGCAATATCCTGAAGCCAGGCCCTGCTCTAGCCAGGGCTGAACATTTTCTTTGAGATGTGGATAAGCACCCAGCAGGTCAGTGTTTTTCCAGGTGTAGTCTAAGGACTACCTGCATCAAGATCGCCTAGTGAGCTGTCAGATATGGATTCCTGGGTCCCAGGAATCACTGGCCAGTTAGGGGCGGGGTCTAGGATTTCTCATTTTGAACACATTGCCCAGACTCTATAAGGATGCTAAAGTTTGAGACTCACTGTACCAGGATCCATTTAGAGATAACTAGAGTAAATTTCACTAAATTTCTTTAATGGGTTCCTTTTAGTGAAAAGCATTTATTAAAATGTGAAAGCTTGTCCACAAATCCTTCAGTAAACCAAAAAAAAAAAAAAAAAAAAATCCTCCGGTCATTTTCTTCATTTCTCATGGTGTCTCTTCATAGAGGGAGTTCTAGGAATGCTTTGTCCTTTAAAATAAGTTCAGCGAGTACTTGAAAAGTCATTTGGCAGGAGATGAGGGATGAGACAAAGGGGGAAGATTAATGATGAACAGAATCAGAGTCCTTGCTAAAATAAAAATGGATTCACACCCAACTTCTCATGAAGGGTAAGACATATGGCAGCTCATGTGGGAAGCAAGCGTGTCTGGTGGAGAGAGGTCCTGCTGTGGAGCTGCGTGAGGGAGGGCACAGCTTTCTCAGCCAAAAACAGAAAAGCACATGCTCTGGGGAGATGCACCGTCTCTCCAATGTGATGAGACAGGCTGACTGTCTAAAATTTGAGCCCACTCTGCCCGAACGGCTTTAGTAAGTTTAATAAGTTTCTCAAGATGATCAGGTCTGGGGGTTTGGATCTTAGTTTTGCTCTTATCTCTGGGGTGGCCCCAGAGCGCATGGTTCTCCGTGACTGTGTATGGACGCTGCTGATAGTTTAAGGTTCCTCATCTGTGAAATGGAAGCCACAGTCCTCTACCACTTTTAAGAACTGTGAGAAGCAACGGGCTGGCCACTAGCAATTTAGTCTGTGTTTTAGATGCAAACTATGGATGTGTTGGTCTTTTACATCCTCTTTGGGGCTTTTTAGATTTTTCACCATGAAAGGCCAAGACACACATGCAACTGTTCCGTTTTGTTTTTAGGATAGGGACGAAGGGCAGTTGTCCATCCTCAGTCATGTTGTGCCCCAACCTTAAAGTGGCAAGTGCCCAGTGGACTCCAGACTTCTATTTCTAGGATTCCTTCAGTATTAAAACACATACATATACAAATGATATTTACAAATATGGCTCTTATTACGCTTACAGTAGCAGGGACAGGAGCTCAGGTTTAGTCCATGGAAAATTGCTGCTTAATAAGAACTTTCCCAAACCCATGTGCCCTTTGAGATAGAAATTTCCACACTAAGTTTCATCGCCCTACTAGAATTTCCTTTGGAATGTTTGTGCTAAATTCCTTTCTCCCTGATTGAAGTATATAACACAAAATCTAGTTTCAAGACTTAAAAAAAAAGTAATGCGCCGAAATGCACAGATATATAGAAAAACTCGGGAGAGGCAGTAGGAGAGTTGGGGAAATGAATTAAACTCCCCAATAATTAGGGAGTGATTTACTTGGCACATTTAAAATTTGGAATGCTTGAACAGTAGGGCAGTGTATGACTTCGTTATATGCCACGGGCAACTCCAGCAAGTCAGTTTTGCTTCATGAAGCCTTTTTTTCTTTTTCTTTTTTGGTATTTCCTGAGTTGGTATGTGCAGTTGTGAACTTAATTAACACACTAGTGATTCTGCACCCTCAGGGAAAAATGGTACATTTTGTAAAATGTAAATACAGAAAAAAAAAGAAAGTTCTCTTCCTTCCTGTTCCTTGCAGTCTTTATTCCCTCTCTTGAGTTACGCATCAGGAAAACATGAAAGGTACATGAAGCTCTATAGGGCCCAAGCCTTGGGCCCCATCAAGGCACAAGACCCAGGGATTCCTCTAAATCACTCTTGTATCTTATAGGCTATCCTAACTGCTTTCGTGTGAGAGAAACCAGGTTAATAGGTAGCAAAACCTAGCCCTTTAGATGACAGCATTACATCCTACGTGCCTTTTTGTATTATATTGCTCTCATTTGGAAGTAGCTTGTACAATTCCCTTTTGAATCAAGCCCTATAAATTTGATCAATATCATTATTTTCATGAGACAGGTTTAAACCAATAAAGTTGTCTTGCTTTGTCCCTCTTCTCTCCCACCTACCCTCTTTAAAAAATCCGGGGAGAGTCACAACTTTGGCATGTAGCTTGAGTGTGAAGCTCTGATACGGAAAATTCTATGAAAAGATGACATTTATAGATGGGTACATATATATTTAATTTCTTGTGTGTGTGTATATATATTTCTGCTTCTGTTCGTCGAGGATACAACATCATAATTAGGGGCATTTTATTTTATCCAATGAAGAGTTTTTTTCAGGTCTTTTTAATTGGTAATTTAATTACAGAGATAATTAGGAACAGAGTGGGTGTTGGGATTACAATGATTGTCTCTAACTGGAAATTCTTACCACTTACGAAGCAAGGACATTTTCACATTATGGAACACTTAAATAATGGATTAATAAGTCAGTAAATACAACTGCACGAAGTTAGATCATTCACATGCCTTTCTATTGGCAAAACTGTGTAGTCTGATCTATTTCCATTGAGTAATTATCACTCTGCTTTTCCAGCCTTGGGGGGGTGGGGTGTGGGTCTATGCTGACGCCCTAGGGAATTTATGTGGTAAACTCCAGGGCTGGAATGCTTGGGCCAGAATTGAGGCAGAAGATGGATCAGCTAAAAGCTTTTTGGAAGGAAGTACTGTGTGGCCCAATACTTAAGAGTGAAGAATTCTATTACTAGCCTTCCCCACTTCCACATGGAGAAAAGCAAAGGAAGAGTGTCTGTCTCTGCCTCAGTTTCTCTACACCTTTGCCCACTGCAGCTGTCACCTACGCCTCAGGGAGACAGGAGCCTTGGGAGGGGGTTGAAGATTGGCCTCCGGCACAGGTGCCCCTAGTAACCACTAGATAGCCTTGGGTTCATTAGACAGAGAAGGTTGAAGCTGAGTGGGCAAATCCATCTCCGCTCTGGCCCACCCATGAAATGAAAGCCCTCTGTGGGCTGACCTTGGCCTGGGTGAGGAGTGGCGGGGGAAGGACTAATAATTCAACCAGAAACAGCTCCTGTATTTCCTGTATTTTGAGAATATTTGTGACTGATCCATTTAGGACTGTGTGGGGCTACACATACAAGATGCTCACACAAAAAGGAACCCCCAAAACACCAAATGTAGATATGTTCTCTCTTTGAACACAGGGGACAGGGAGTTCCCTAGAGGACAGACCTCACAAATGCTTGAAAAAAGCACCCGTCTCCTGGCTCTCTTTCTTGGGACGGGTCAGTCGGCATAGGTGAGGTCCACAAAGGCCGGCAGTTTGTAACGGAAAATGCTCAAGCCCATGCAGGTCTGAAGGATGCAGCTGGGCACCTACCAACTCTATTCTCTACAGGGACTGTAGGGGAAGGTGAGGGGAGTGGGGTGGGAGCAAGACATTACTGGGGCTTAGTGGAATCCACAGACAGACTCTTAATTCTAGTTTCTTCAGTCAGTAGTCTCACTCAAGCTCCTTCTCCCCCAAACCTTGGATCTGAATTACTATCCGTGAACTGAACTGAGCTTTGCTGGTTTCCTTCTGCTGCCCACAGCAGGGCCAAGAAAGGTCTCTGTGGGCTGGGCCGGGAAGAGGCACACACAAACTCATTGTGACCCTCACCCCCAACAAAGAGTGGCTCAAAAATGAAAGTGAAAAAAAATAGTCTTCTCCCTAAAGAGTTAGTTGATGAAGGAGTACTTTTATCAGACTCAGGGTTTATAACTATTATCAGTTTCTCTCATCCACCGAAAAAAAGGCTTTCTCACTTTTTTAAAAAAAGATTTTATTTACTTATTTTTAGAGAGGGGGGATGGAGGGAGAGAGAGTGAGAGAAAGATCAATGTGTGGTCTCCTCTCACACACCCCCTACTGGGGACCTGGCCTGCAACCCAGGCATGTGGCCTGACTGGGAGTAGAACTGGTGACCCTTTGGTTCGCAGTCCCACACTCAATCCACTGAGCCACACCAGCCAGGGCTTTCTCATGTTTTTTATACTCTCACCCTAAATAACTCTTTTTGTGCTAATGCTTCCATATCCTGGCCTGAGAAGGACAGATCCCTTATAGTTTGATTCATTTATTTGTTCTCTGTCTTGCTTCAAAATGACTTAAGCTGAGATCCCTCATGCTATGCAGCCTGAGGGAGAGGAGATTGTGACCACTCAGACGGACAGAGGCTCAAAAGAAAAGAATCAAAAAAGTCCTGCCCTTAAATACTATATTTTCATTAGATTACTGAATTCACAATTTCATCAGAACATTCATTCCTTTATTTAATAAATCCACAAATACCTATCGAGAGCTTAGATGGTAAGGGTCATATAATTTTAATCCACACCCTGCTCCCTATGTGTTTCTAGTTAGATCGGAGAAATGGGGTGTGCACAATATTAAGTTACGTGACAGAGGATAATAAATTCCATGTGTGAATGACGGAGCCAGGAAAGAGAGGACTCTTGCAGCTGGGCGAATCAGGAAAGGCTTCATGGAAGGGGAGGACAGAGGTCCAGCTGGGGCTTCCACTAGGGAAGAATGTGATAGGCAGCATGGGGGCAGGGCACTCCAGACAGGGGCTCACATTCACCAAACACTTACTTTTTGCCAAGAACTGTGGTAAACACTTTATAAACATCCAACTTACTTAATTTTCACCAGGATCCAATGAGGGAGAAACAATTATTTTTCCCCAAATGCAAATCATAACAATGATGGAACTTTATTAAACATTACTATGGATACTGCTCTAAGCGTTTTACACAGATTAAGTCTTTTAATCATTAGAGCAACTCTTTGAAGCGGGTACTATTTTTATTATCATTCCCATTTTACAGATGAAGAAACCAAGGCACAGAGAGCTATGCAACTTTCCTTGGTTTACCCAGCAAGTAAGGGGCAGAGTGGAATAGAACCCATTCTGGAATGAAGGAGCTCTCATTCCAGAGCCTCCTTCACCTTTAATTCTGCTCCCATGCTTCTCGTGGGGAAAGATGCAGAATCAGGAAATGCCAGTGAAGATGTCTAAGAACTCAGTACTGACGTTTCTTTGTAAGGTGTTTGCAAAACTCACACAAATTGAAATATTTTAATAATGACTAAGTGAGTAAAATGTTTAAATTTTATATTTAATAGCTAGTGCTGTGACAGAGGTGAAAAGATCGTTGTCAGCTCATGACTTCTTGTCTCTGCTCGCTCACAGAACTGTGGGTGTGCGGGGGCTCTGAAGGAGGGACAGAGGGGTATGCATAGGGGAAGAGTTAAAGAAGCACCTCTCTGGCAATGGCCCAAGTAATTGCCTTTCCCCAGAGTACAAACCTCTTTCAGACAACAAGGATGGGAGGGAATTATTTAAGGCAGTCCTGTTGTTGGGATTGGTGATGCAGAAGGGGTGGAACGGGATATTCGGCTGAGTGTGCCTGGGCATATCTTCTACAGGAGGCAGCTTGTGATATCTGAAGCCATTTGGGTGCGTGGTCCCAGGCTATGGACTCAAGGAGAGGTGCCAGTCTTCGGTACTGAAGAACTGTCACTCTGCTGCTCAGTTTTCAATCATGTAAGGATGACCTCGGTAGATCATTTGGCCTAAGCGTCACTTCAGCAGTAAAGGATTCAAATAGCATCCTTAAAGGGTAAGGATAATTTTGTCTAAAGTCCTTGTCAAGTGCTCCAGAGTTTTCAAAGTAGTTTGCCACACATTCTATCACCGGATCTCACAGACTCGGCAGGGAGAGCAGGGCCTCTTACAGGCGAGGAAAGGAGGTTGATGGGGTTTAAAGGCAATGAATTGAGGACATCAGTCTCAGGATTAGGCCTGGCGCTCTGCCTCCTGGTAGCTTCTCTTTCAGGGATGCTACCCTGTGTTTACACAGACTCTTTCCTCCCTCTGACCAGCAGGGCCTGGGTGATAGAGAGGGACAAGTGGGGAGGTGACACTTGATCAGGGCTGAAGTTCCAGAGGAGACAGATGACCAACTTCCTCCAGGTAGCACTGGAGAAGGAGAATACAAAGGGGGAGGAAAGAATTCAGAACAGACAGGTAAGGGCTTCATTTTTAAATTGGGACACACCAGATTCAAAGTTCTAGAAAGAAAACCCTCAAGACAGAACCCCTGGAGCAGACATCTTACTTGGCCACCTCCAAGGGAAGGAACCTAAGTGGGAAAGGAAACTAACATCCGAGTTTGCTCAACAAAGCTTTAACAAGTGCTGGTTCTGCCCCTGGCCCTGGGGACACCCAGGGTAATTTGAAGTCTGAGTTCTTATAGAACTCATGAGCGAATAAGAGTAGGGTGGGTAGGAGGCCGTTAAACAGTGATAACACAGGGTGTACTGGAGGTATGCTGTGAACCTGCTACTTGAGGACAAAGGAGGGGCAGCAATTGCTCACGTGGGCCGACTCTGTGCCATGACTCCCTAGATGACTTCTTGTGTGATAGATACCTCAGAGTAGTCTCACATCACGTGATGAGGGCAACGTCATCCAATTATCGGAAGAGAAATGAGGCTCAATGAGGTTGAGAAACTTACTCAAGGTGATGTGGTCATAGGAGGTTGAGGAAAGATTCAAACATATATTTGATGGACTCCAAAGCCTCTGCTGTTTGAAGTGTCCACATTCCCACACTCCAAGTGACCAAAGTGTTGTGTGATTGTTACCTGTTCCACCTACGCACATTCACCCTGCTTTCTCCCTCATCTAGGAGAGCAGAAAGGGGGATAGGAGTGGGCTTTGGGTATGTGGTGCAGAGGTATTGCAGAATGTAAGTCACCTTGCATTCTGACAACTAGCAAGAAAACTTTGCTGATTCTGGAGCCAACATCTCTGAGGGACAAGCAAAGAGTCCAAGAAAAGAAAGCTCACCACCTGGTGTATGCTAAGTTGTGGGACTGTACAGTTAGGTTTAGGAAGAAGCAGAGAATTTAAGGCATGCATCACAAAGGCCATTAGGTCTGTCCTTCTGCTCTTGTTCAATCCCTTAATATCCCTTTAAGGGTGTCTGTTGGCCTGAGTGTACTAAGAGAAAAAGTGCTCATTGGTTCAATGACCTCCACAGATAAGTCATGACCAGCTGTGCTCGGTGGTTTTCTGGAAGGAAGCCTGTGTTAAATAGGCTGGGCATTTTTGGGACTTTCATCTGCCACCAGCATCTGGCAGCCCATGGCTAGGGTAGGGTGTGCAGAGGAACTGCTAACAGATACCTGACCACCTGAGCAGAGGCACTCTGGAGGTTAAGTCCAAAATAGTTTCCCACCCTTGGATAATTATTTTGTCAGAAACGAAACCTCTGGTGTTCCCTGGCCTCATTTTGATACCTGCCATCCTTCCTTTCCCTCTTTGGAGTCCTATAGTAATGTAATTAAAGTCCCTGGAAAATGTCAGCCGAAACCAAGGTTTCTGTCGGTTATAACCTATGAAAAATGTATTGGATTTAATATGTTTGGTTTGGGAAATCAGTTTTCGTCCACTATAACCAATTGTCCATAATAACCATGTCTGTTGTAAGTGGTGTGCACTGTAATAACCCTCATATAAAGGGTAAAATGAAAGACAAACCATTTCAGATGGTAGCTGGAGCCATATCAATATAGACCACTGCCTACGTATATCAAATGATTGATGGCCATTTTTAAGGCTTTTTCAATTCAATGCCAGTGCCGTCTAATGGCAGTAAAGCACACAGTATTTGCTGATACCCTTCCTGATAAACCGTCTGGTTGCAAGTGAGAACAGCTTAAGGAATGAAAAGGCACTGGGAGCCATTTCTTTCAAATGATCCATTCCCAGTGTCGTGGAGGGAGGACAGTCCTTGTTCTAGGGCATGGAACATGCTGAAAGCAGGAGGCGGGTTTGTGGGAGGACATGCCCCCTGGCCAGGGAAAGGGGGCCATGTCAGCAAAGCTGTGCACACAGACGCAGACCCACAAGTCTGGCACTGCTGGTAAGGAGAGGCAGGAGATGTGACTTTGAGAGAGACCGGTTCTGGCTCCCCTTTCATAGCGACAGCCACCACTGATATACACAGCTGGAAGCTGTTTATACTTGTTAATTCATTTACTCCTCAGATAAAACTCATGAGGTCTGTTTTCCTATTAGTCCCATTGCTACCGTTGGGAAAATGGAGGCACACAGAGGCAAGGTGACTTGCACAAGATTGTGGTTAGTGAGTAATCGAGTTAAGTATCCCATCAGGTACCCTGGCTCTGGAGCCTGAGCATTTAGCCACTAAGCTATTCTACCTCCCAGGTCACAGAACTGCATATGATCTCACTGACATGTGAAATCTAAAATAGTCAAACTCATAGAGGCAGAGAATAGAATGGTGTTGCCAGGGACTGGGGGAGGAGAAAATGAAGAGGTAATGGTCAAAGGGTACAAAGTTTCAGTTATGCAACATGAATTTTGGAGACCTACCATGCAGCATAGTGCCCATAGCCCGATACTATATTGTCTACCTGAAATTGCTAAGGGTAGATCTTACTATCTTAAGGATTCTTGTGATATAAGCATTACTACTACTACTACTACTACTACTACTACTACTAATAATAATAATAATAATGAAAGAGAATGAGAGGAAGCTTTGGGCCCTGGTGGATATGTCTATAGCATTGATGGTAGTGATGGTTTTATAGGTGCAATTTTTGTCTCTAACTATATCAAGTTCAATGTATACATTGAATATGTACAGCTTTTTATGTCTCAATCATACCTCAAAAGTGCTATCTTTTTTTAGGTATATTTTATTGATTATGCTATTACAGTTGTCCCATTTTTCCCCTTCATCTCCCTCTGCCTGGTAACCCCCCGCCCCATTCCCTCCAGCATTCCTTCCCCTTCCCATGGGTCATACATTTAAGTGCTTTGGCTTCTCCATTTCCTATACTATTCTTAACCTCCCCCTGTCTACTTTGCACCTACCTTTTATACTACTTATTCTCTCTACCTTTTCCCCCCATTCTCACCCTACCCCTGGTGAGCTGATAACCCTCATGGGGTCTCCATTTCCATAATTCTGTTCCTGTTCTAGTTGCTTGTTTAGTTAGTTTTTGTTTTTAGGCTCAGTTTTTGATAGTTGTGAGTTTGTTGTCATTTCACTGTTCATAGTTTTGATCTTTTCTTAGATAAGTCCCTTTAACATTTCATATAATAAGGGCTTGGTGATGATGAACTCCTTTAACTTGACCTTATCTGGGAAGCACTTTATTTGCTCTCCCATTCTGAATGATAGCTTTGCTGGATAGAGTAGTCTTAGATGTAGGTCCTTGCTTTTGATGACTTTGAATACTTCTTTCTAGGCCCTTCTTGCCTGCAAGTTTTCTTTTGAGAAATCATCCAACAGTCTTACGGGAACTCCATTGTAGGTAACTGTCTCCTTTTCTCTTGCTGCTTTTAAGATTCTCTCCTTATCTCTAATCTTTGGCAATTTAATTATGATATATCTTGGTGTGTTCCTCTTTGGGTCCAAATTGTTTGGGAATCTCTGAGCTTCCTGGACTTGTATGTCTAGTGCCTTTGCCAGATTGGGGAAGTTTTCTTTCATTACCTTTTCAAATAAGTTTTCAATTTCTTGCTCTTCCTCTTCTTCTTCTGGCACCCCTATGATTTGGATGCTGGAACATTTAAATTTGTCCCAGAGGTTCCTAAGCCTCTCCTCATTTTTTGAAATTTTGTTTGTTCATTCTGTTCTGGTTGAATGCTTAGTTCTTCCTTTTGTTCCAAATCATTGATTTGAGTCCTGGTTTCTTTCCCTTCATTGTTGGTTCCCTGTATATTTTTCTTTATTTTACTTTGTATGGCCCTCACTTCTTCCTTTATTTTACAGCCGTACTCAATATTTCTCTGAGCATCCTGATCACCAATGTTTTGAACTCTGCATCTAGTAGGTTGGCTCTTTCCTCATTACTTAGTTTTTTTTTTCTGGAGTTTTGATCTGTTCTTTGATTCGGGCCATATTTCTTTGTCTTGGCGCACCTGTTACATTGTAAGGGTGGAGCCTTAGGTATTCCCCAGGATGGGACAACCCACTTTGCTGCATTGTAGCTCAGTCTGGATGAATGTTTTCAACTCCTTGGTTGTCAGACTTCCCTACAGTTTGGTTTTCTGGCAGTTCTGGTTGTTTTTGTTTTTAAATGGGTTGTTATCCTTCTTTTGGCTGTGTGAGGAGGCTGAGCGTATCTACCTACACCTCCATCTTGGCTGGAAGTTGTATTTTCTTTTTTGATGTGTGGATATTTAAATGTGATTTCTTGGAATGAATGTTGAAAGTTTCATTGGGCTCTATGTTGCTGATGTCCTCACCCACCAGAACCTGCTAATAGCCTTGTCTTAACCAAGATGCTTTCAGTTTTCTCCCAAGCCCTGCTGCACTGCCATGGTGCCAGCGACAATCTTGCTCTGCCCGCCGAAACAGGCACCAAATGTCACTGTTCAGACCAGGCTGGTTCTTTCCACACACGCTCTTATAGGAAGCTGCACCTCTCCTGCACAATGCATTCATGTTTTACTTTAAACAATTATTTTCATAGTTATTTTAAATATTAGTCTCAGAATTGACTGTAAACTCCTGAAGAAAGAGATCATTTGTCCTATTCATTGCTTCCTCCCTGTGACAGCTCAATGATGAGCCTCGTACACAGTAGGGTCCAAGAATTGTTAAAAAAAATAAGTGAAATGAATAAAATGCTTCAAAACTGAAAAAGAAAGGAGGTATTTTATCTGTCCTTCCTGCCCTTTATCCAGTATGAGAAATGTGATAAATCCTTTTCAAAAGGCTTACTTTCCTTAAAATATCCATGTCTCTGTTAAAGAAATGAAATTTCACAAGAGCTAGGACCCTCCAATATGAAACCAGGGCAACTTTCAAAAGTCTCCATTCCAGACACACACACACGTGCACACACACGAACCCCCAGTGGGTGCCCCATTAAACCAACCATGCCCACACCGCTGCTCTCACGTCTTCCGTGAGCTTCCTTCTTCCCAGGGAGCGTGCATCAAAGGGGTTATCCCAGTGTCTCAGAGGAGTCCTCCTGATGTTCACTTGCTTTGGGAACACATGCAGACACTCACAGTTTAGCACAGGGGCCCTGTCTTTTCAGCTGTCTTTTAATCTTTGGTAAATGAACAGCGTGGAGAACGTGCAGGTGACAACCAGCTTGGCCGAGGCTGCAGGGATGAAAACTGTGTCAGTGGAGTCCCTAAAAGTCCTCCAATGTGCTTGAAGCATATAAAGAGAACCCTTGATCCCGCCTATCAAAGGGTGCAGAAAGATCAAGAAGAATTAAAACTGATGGTGTGCCAGAAACCACCTGCAACAGAAGGTCATTACTTCCCCTCGTTAAAACCGCCTCAGTTCTGGGGCCTGATCTGAAGCTTAATTGAAATGTTTCAAATAGTGGATTATAACGAAGATGAGACGTCCCCTGTCCATTTCATGACCTTTGCTAAGAAAGTCAGATTGGTAATAAGGTAAAAAAAAATCTGAGTGATTGCCTGAAGACAGCCAAGCCTCTTAATGATATGAACTGAGACACTTTTCCTGGCAAGGGGGGTGGGCGGCTGTCCAGGATGCTGAAGGGATAGGAAGGATCAACGGGAAAGCAAAGGAATCTGGGCCTTAGGATCCCGCCCATTCCCCTGGAATCTGCTTCTCTGTTACCATTTCTGTGACCTCTCCTTTTCTAAATAGGAATGGAGGGACACCAGATACAACCCTACCACTGGGATCATAACTGTCCGTTGTCCCAAACGTTATTCTTGTGGTGCAAAGGGTCCATCGCCCTGTCATGCTTCTTTTGCAATCTTTCTATCTAACTTGTGTAATCACACATGACCCCCCTTGATAGTGAAGATGAGTACAGACCTCCAGGTCTGCAAAGGATGGGGGTGCAGCAGGAGAGGACACTGGCAGGAGATAGCTCAACGGTGATCTTATCAATTGTTCTATATCCTGAAAAAAATCACAATGCTGCTACCACTTATGCATTTCACATGATAATAAATTGCAAGTCATATTTGTCCAGAGATTTGAATGCCTTCTGGCTCTCTTCCTCTTTTTGGTATGATTATCTGTCCTGGCAATAGAGTCCATGTCTGAAGTCCTGTGATTATCTCAACCTCCAGCTGGCACGTTGTGAAAGCCACTCTTTTGGGGATGTTGTAGCAGGGGATATGAAAGCTTTAGAAAAGTTTCTATATTTTATGGTCATTTCTGCTTTGGATCCTCCTGTTGACCTAATGTGTGTTTTAAGTTTCTTACATGATCTCTCAGATGCTGGTCTTTGAGGACCCTCTAAGATCTCTGTATGCAAAGTCCAGTCCACAGCATCAAGATTGTAGGGCCGCTTGTTAGAAATGCAGAGTCACAGGCCCCATCCCAGGCCTAATGACCAGATCTGTATTTTAACAAGATCCTCATTTGGTTCACAGGCACATTAAAGTTGGAGAAGGCCTTTACGAGGTGGGGATCTCTTAGCTGGGTCAGGTGGAGGAACCGTACTATATTATTTGGGGCGGAACACCTTTCTAAAGTTGGATTTAGTTGACCCAGTGCTTGAGTAGGCCCAGAGAGATGCTTTGCTTCTCTTGCCCAGTTCTAATGAGAAAGGGCTAATAAGTCTTCCAACAGCTGGAGTCATTTTGCAATCAAGATCCAACATAAAAAGACAGCAGGCCAGGCGAGGAGGCTGGCCTGCCAGAGCCGCTGGATTAGAGTTTCTATGACAGCCTCAGAGAAAGTACCGGTTGTTCCTTCTGACTTCACTACACTTTTGTGTGGTGGCAAAGTTTGTTTGAACTTCATTAAATCCTCCAAATAATAGACTAGCTTGGACCATCTGGTTCTCTAGGGTGAAATAATTTGATTCAGGTCAGGCAATTATCAATAATTGTTTTGGGACAGTTACGAATGGAAACTCTTAGTCCCACCTGCTCTATTTTCCCTCTGAAAATATTTTTTCCCTCCCACTAAACCTTTTGAGTGGAAAGTTAAACTGAGAAAGTTAGTTTTATTTTTACATCTTACTTCAGGTATCTGATTCTATCTCATTTAATCCTAGAATAACTTTTCCTTCAGAATTTACTATTTGCTCCCCTAGACAAATATACACACACCTACCTTGTTTTTTTCTTCATTTTCATTATTGTCTTTTTCTGTCTTTGAATTTTTTCTTTGCTCCTTTCTTACTGAGTTTCAGATCCATGATATTTTGGGGTTCTCTTCATCATATTTAATTTTTCTACCAAAGTATTTACCTATTTTCCTTTTCCATTAGTCTTCAGACATAACTGAAAAACATTTATTGAAATGTTGAAAAGGATTCTCCTGTTGAGATATATCCTGATGTAATTTTAAATAATTTTGTACCTATATTCAAGAAACCCAGTGTTCTCCGCAAGAATCCAGAATTTTGGGGTTACTCGTGCAGATATATCCTCTTTGGAAGGCTTCTGTGACTGTGAGTGAGAAGAGACAGAGGTCACTGCACTTTTGAGCTCCAAGCCTGAATCTCCCAGATGATCTCAGGAGAAAGTCCTGCAATTCTGCCAGGCGCCTCATTTTTCTTACCTGAAAAGTGAGGCAAGTGTCATCTCCTTACCCTCAGGAATGCGAGAGCTAAGAGCAGGCAATGAGGCCTTAGAGCTCTTTCTCTTCAGAGACAAGAGCTCTGAGCCTAACGACGTTCGTCACGATGTCTCTGCCCCTCATCTCCTGGCCCCTCCTTCAACCAGGAGTTTCAGCACTTGGAACCCGTCACAGTTCCCCGCCCCCACACCAGGTGGGTTCGCCCCTCTCATGTTTGTGCGTGCCTTTCCTTCTGTAGGATAAACCTTTTCCCCTTGTCCACACTAGCCGTGTTTCGAGATTGGTTTTTTGTCAGCATTGCCTTCTTTGAACATCCTTCCCTGATTTCCCTAGGTCAAGTTCACTACCTCTTTGTAACCTCACTGTTCACAACACACTTCTTCATCACTGAATCTACCACCTATACTGTATTTACTTACATTGTTTATATTTTTCAAATTTGCTTCTCTGTCTTCTCAACTAAACATGAGCTTTTGGGAGTCAAATAGTGTGACTAATTCATGACTATGTTTTCAGTGCCTGGTTTGGCAAATGATTGTGGAATAAATGAATGCATGGCCTTCTAGACCAGGCTGCATTTGATTGTTTTAAAGAGTGTTTTGGATAGAGCTCTTTAGTTGCAAGCAACAGAAACAAACTTGAACTCGATTAGGCAAAAAGGGGAGAATTTGTTGTAAGAGTTCCAGGGTGTCTCACGGAACTCAGAGGTAGGAACGCAGCCAGACTCTAGAATCAAAATGGAACTGGAAACTTAGAAGAAATAGGGATCTCTTCATTCCTCAGTTCTGTTCTTATTTATTCATCTGCTGTCTGTCTTCCTCCTCCACCTTCTTCTTCCCCTACTCTCTCCCCTTCCCTCCCTTCATCCACCCCCAATGGGCTTCTCTATTTCTCAGATCACATGAAGAAATTGTTATATGTCCAGACACTTACAGAGTTTGATAAACATTCCCTTGGTCCCAACTCCAAATACCCAGTGGTGAATCTTATTGGCTTAGCTGGAGTCAAGTGTCCACCTCTGGACCGCTCATCTCCAGCGAGGGGGAACAGCAGGCCACAAGGAAGCAAAGGTTCAGAGGAAACTTCTATTTTATGAAGCACTTTTGTGTATTCTCTCATTTATTCTTTGCTGTCATTTGGGGATGAGGACGGGTTGTCCTGCAGTGGCACATGGAATGGCCCACAGACGGGAAAGAGCGGCTGTAGGAAGCACAGTTGGGAGCCTGTCACAATAATCCTATGTCTATTCCACCATTAGACCCTGTTGGCTCAGTCTACCATACACCTCTAAGATGCACCGATTTCTCTCCACCTCTACTAACCACTCTGGCTTAGCTGGTCTTCTCTCACCTGAACGCTGTGATAGCTTCCTAACCAGCCCACTTCTAACTACTTGTCCTGCCCCATCCCTCTCAGACACTGCAGCTGGAATGATCATTATGAAAACAAAACCTGATTATGTCACCCTTCTGCTTCTCATCACTCTTAAGATAAAGGCAAACAGGCTGTTGTGACCTTGTGCGGCCTGGTTTTGGTCTACATCCCTGCAGATGTCTCCTCTGAGTCTTTCGAATGTGTGATGCCTCCTCCCACCTCAGGGCCTTTGCATATGTCTTTAATTCTGTCTGGCAGACTCTTCTCACCATCCTCCATCCTTTGGGACTCACTAATAGTCATTTTCTGAGGGAAGCGTTCCCTGATTTCTTTAATTTAAGCCAAATCCTGTTATGAGTGTCTTCAGAGTCCTCCATGCATCTCATTACCATAGTTTTAACCAACTTTTTTTTTATGATTATCTAATTAATATCTGCCTCCCTTACTGGACTGTGAAGTCCATGAGGAAAGGAATATATCTTTTTTTCTCACCATTGCATTTTCAGTATATATCTCAGTGCCTGGTGCTCAATACGTATTTGTTAAACAAGTAAATAAGTGAATGATGAAGTGAATGAGAATCGGAACAGTGAGAGTGGCATTAGGAATGGGAGATGTGGGAGGGATGCATGTAAGACTCGAGTCCTGACTTTTCTAACAATTGGCATGAATTGTTTTGGATCGTTTCCTTAGCTGTTTTTAGTCTGTATTTCCTAACTTTTAAATGGGAAACAATACCACTTATCCCCAAAGGATAGCAAAGAATGAATGAGAGAATGTACATAAAAGTGCTTTATTAAATTCAGAAAAATGCAACCGCCTACCAAACAGAGCTTATTTCTATTTTATAATTCAGGAAACTTGTTAAAGACTCAGGCAACATTGAGTTGGGCTGAAATCTTAGCAGTCCCGGCTTCTGGGGGGCTGTGGATCATGCAATTCTCTCATTGCAGGGAGGAGAGGCAAGGTTCAGACACATCAACTTTCCAAGCTGGCGTGGGCCACTGTCAGGGTTAGATGAGGAAATCAAGGTGGGAGGAATGAGTGTTACTTTTGTTAGGCTAAAACTGTGATATTTTAATAGGTCCAATTTTTTATGAAATTACTGAGGTTTCCAGAGCAAAAGAACAAAACCCTTGGGAGTTACTTAACTGGCATTTCTAGTTCTTGAGAGGATTTTACTTCCACTTATGGAAGAGAATAGAAGTATTTATTATTGTGAAGTTCTTACAATAAGACTTTTCAAAATGTGAAATTTATAATCTTACTGCTATATTCAGTGTTAAATGCAAATAGGTCTTGATTGTGAGTTACACGAAGGGTTGTTCGTTATTTTAAACCCCACCTTTTATTGCTGCACTGCAATTATTGTTGTTAGTGTCCCCAAGGACAGTGGGGCAAATTCTGTCCTCTCCCTCCTTCCACTGCTCCCTCCCACCTCCCTCCTTCCCTCCCTCCCTCCCTTTCTTTTATCTCTTTTCTTTGGTGTCTTTTTTTTTTTTTTGTATTTTATCCAGTAAGATCTTATTTACTCAAAAAGGCCAGTGCTAGAAGTGGCCAAGAGCATTTCTTTCATTCACATGTCATCTCGTGAGGATATGGTGACAGTTTTGCATTAGGAGGTTATTAGCCAGGGAATTTACCGGCCCAACAAATATTTGTTGAGGTCACTTACTTTGAACAATGATTGAAGAGGAAGGTGAAGGGCAAGGAAAATGAGGGAGATGAAAGTAGACAATGGCGTCCACCTGGAGAGGGATGATGACCCCCAAAACCACCATCATACAGACCAGACCTAGAAGCATAACCTCAATAATAATAATAAGTAAACCTTTTCCTCGTGGGCCAGGCATTGCTCTCAGTGCTTTTAAATTCTCAAAATAACTTCCGTCATGGGTCCAATTGTGGCTTCTATGTGTTAAATGAACATGTGAGAAAACTGAGGCACAGAAGAATTGAGCAATTTTCCTAAGGTAGCTCAGCTAACAAAAGGCAAGGCGGGGGGAGATTTGAACCCACACAATCTGACTCTGAGCCCACACTTGCAACACTGTTCTGTGTTGTCCTGGGCATAAACCACATACCTGAGCAGTGAGGATATATGGTTTCTTTTCAGAGAGAGAGAGAGAGAGCGAGAGAGAGAGAGCAAGAGCGAGAGCGAGAGCGAGAGAGAGAGAAAGAGAGAGAGAGATTAAGGAAAGCTAGAGAGGCTGGGAGGCCAAACCCTGTCTGAATAAACCTGCTAACCTAGTTTTTGAAGTCAGTGTCATTCTAATCAGCTTTCCCAGCTCAGGCTTTGAGATAGTCTGTCATGAGTCACCTGTACTTTCGACCTGGAAATGGGCACGTTCATTATCCAGCCAGCCTTTGATTTGGGAGAGTAATGTGCAGAGATGACTATTGGGTGGCTTCCACCTGCCAGATTCTCTGGCTATATTTATAGTCATGTTTGTGCATTAATATTTTATACTTAGCTAAATTGTGCACATTGCATTTAAGACCAGGTTTGCCTTGTTTAAAAACATCCAAATTGGGATTAAGTATTCAAGCTGTAATCCCTTTAGTGGGCGTCTGTCCATTGGATTTGTATGACATAAAGAGGGTTATTGAAATACTGTAACTTCAATATTTTTTATCCTCTATACAGAAATGACTCTTAAGTGAATTTAGAAACTAGGGAAGACATTGGACAGATACCAACGAACAGAGCAGCTCTCATTATTTTTGAGGCCAGTTATAGCAGAGCCTGCATCTGTGTAAGCTTTTCCATCTAGATTCTTCTTTTAAGCAGTAATATGCTATGCTCCTTGCTACAGGACAGTGAATTCCCTTGGGGTCTCTAATTTCCCCCCTCTCCCTGTTTGTAATGGTGTTGTTCTAAGTTGCTGCAGTCTCCCTCACTCTTTACCCTTGGGCTGTTAGAGAATTTGATTCATTCCAATCTAGAATATTTCCAGGAATTTGGCAAGGGTGGCATGGGCTGGGGGCTGGGGGCTGGGGTGGGTGACGTGAAACACATTTGTATTTAAGTGACGAGTGTGCAGTTCTAGTTAGTATTCTGCAAATATCGGATATGAATAATCAGATAAGACACTTACTAGTATAAAAAACAATAAATTTTATTTTTGCGGTACATTAAAATCAAATTCAGATAAAAATTTAAAATCATAGCGTATCTAGAGGAGCCATTTGATAGCTATGTATAAATCTATTTTAGAGCTGTGTGAGCACAAATTACGGAACACCAGAGCCAGCTGATTTAGGCTGCTTTCTCGCTAACATAAATAATGCAGAGTGCCACAAATATTCAAGTACACTTAACTGAACATAATTAAAATATTGGAATATATTTTAAAAATAAATAATTAAGTAGTTAGAAGTATCTGCAATACAAATTCAAAGTGATAGTCATATGGTGATTATATTATGCAGTTTACCCAGTACTTTTGCTTTTAAGGGTCCTAATAAAATTTGCATTTAATAAAAATTGTGATTCTGTTTGAGGATATGAACAGATTCTGTTTCAAGCACGAAACACAACCCTTGTCTCTCGGATCCATCAACAGATGGACCGAGAACAGACATTGTCAGCTCCGCTGAGCAGCTTGCTTGCTGAGACACTCACTGCTCACACCCTTCCCCACGTTTCCAAATGCCACGCCGGGGGTTTTGTTTGTCTGTCTCCCTTTCTGGATTGTCAGCTCCTTGAGGGTAGTGACCTCTGTCTCTCTGTGTGCCCAGTGCTGAGTATAATGCTGGCAAGTAGCAGGTGTTTAACAAATATTGTGAAGTTAATGAATCAAATCAAAGAATGACTATTTCTACCCTTGCTCCCTGTTCTCAACATAGTAGTAGGCCAGGCACACTACTGCTCGGGAATTTGCCTACCCCCTTCCCCCCGTCTGGGGGCTCCTCTCCCAGAAATAGACAGAGCTCACTCTCCCACCTTCTTCACATCCTTTTCAATGTCATCGTCTCTGTGCGGTCTCCTCCGACAACTCTATTTGAAATAAAATGGCCCCACCTCAGTATGCAGTTTCTAGTCCCATTTGTAGCACCATGTGAGATACTACAGACTTTACATGTTTATTTTGTGTACTATCCTATCACCCTCACTCATAAAGGCAGGCTCCAGAAAGGCTGGAGTTTTTTGTTTTGTTCACTGCTGTATCCTCGGCTCACAGCACAGTGCCCGACCCATAGTAGATGCTCAACGATAACCTGCTTCCTGAGTGAATTAATGAATGAGTTGGAGGTGGAGAAAAAAGATTGCCCTGAAGTATAAGTTTAATGAGTGTGAGTGTAGGATGTAGGTGGTTTGGGGGGCTCACAGAGTAGGATCAGACACAGGTGCACAGTTTTCTGCACCACCTATGATGGGTGCAGAATGATAATGATAATTTTCTGCAATGATAATTGAGGGCTCTTCACGTGAAGGTGGAAACTGGACATTTTAACTAACTCAGAATGCTTGCCCAGTGTTCCAATCATTTCTTCCGAGAACTGAGTCTGCTCTGAAGCCTTAGCCCAAACAAATAACACTTTACTAATTTTTTCTGGCCAGAATAGATTCTTAACCTTCCTGGGGACTTTGCTCAGCAGCTTTCTCCCCCAGCTGTTCATTGTCCTTGTCCCTGTCTTATGTCCTTCTCACCCCAAACTTTTTGGCAGCCTTGAGACCTCATCACGGCATTATCCCCATCCCACACCCCACAGGTCCACTACCACCAAGGCTACTCAAAAATCCTAGGTCTGCTGACCCTGTGTGATTGTGAGCAGTCCTGTAGATTAACAATGGTGGCAAATTCCTCGTCATCCTCTTTTGTTGAAAGGTGATGCTACATCTAGGCTGGTTTTGTGACTGGCTTTGACCAACAGAATTACAGTGGACATGACTGTCAGTTCTGGGCCTCACCTTTGAGAAAACTGGCAACTTCTGCTTCCTCATCTTCAAAGCCCTGAGCTATTACATAAGAAGTCTGCTTTGCCCTGACCTGGTGTGGCTGAGTTGGTTGGGTGTTGTCCTACAAAATGAAAAGTTACCAGTTCAGTTCTTGGTCAGGGTACCTGCCTGGGTTGCTGGTTTGGTCAGGGTGTGTGCGAGAGGCAACCGATTGATGTCTCTCTCCCTCCCTCCCTTCCCCTCTCTCTAAAAATAAATAAACAAAATCTTTTTTAAAAAAAAAAAAAGCCTGGCTCTCCTGCTGGAGAAATCATGAGGAGAGAGACAGGCCCTATAATGACCCCACCCTCCCCAGCTTTGTCCCCACTGCCAGCAAGATACCAGCCCTGTAAATGAGGAATCTTGGATGTTCTAGCCCTATCTGCCGTCTGAGAGACCCAAGTGAGACCATCAAAACTGTCTCGCTGAGCCCTACTCAACCCACAAAACTGTGAGAAATAATACATTATTGCTTTAAGCCACTAAGTTTTAGAGTTGTTTGTTACACAGTAATAGATAATTTAAATAGTCAAATTACAGAACTTTTTTGAGGTCTTATTTTCTTATCTGGAAAATGGAAACGTACCTCTCTCTCTTCATGCGGTGCCTGTGAGGCTGTGTGTAAAGCACCTACCTTAGACAGTACCTGGCGACCTGGTCAGTCAAACGCTGGGCTCCTCCCCCTTCCCTGGGCAGCGCGGTGAGCTCCAGGCTCGTCCCTCCAGTTTCATCACTCATCAACTTCCCTCTTGTTGTCCAGCCATTTCCTTTCACAATTTATTTTGAGGGAGACAACTTAATAAGCTCATCCCAGAGGATATGGACAAAAGCTTCATTTGTTAGTGCTTCCGGGCTATTTACATTTAGAAGAAGGCTCGCTGAACCACAGATCTCTTTCCCAAGGATTAAAATTTTAGCTACAGATTTCAGGCTTAGTGACAAGGAGGAGTGCTGGGATTGAGAATGCCGAAGGAGAGTTTCGGGGAGAAAATCATGCCTTCTGGGAGCCCCTTTGGCTTTCTTGTTTGTAAGCCCTCAACCTTAGGAGAAAACATAGCCCAACGCAAGATTCAGCCAC
Organism: Tonatia bakeri; assembly: GCA_004024845.1. Lineage (NCBI taxonomy): Eukaryota > Metazoa > Chordata > Mammalia > Chiroptera > Phyllostomidae > Tonatia > Tonatia bakeri. Next base: position 110,534 of record PVIA01001036.1, read on the forward strand.
ACTTAACCCAAGGGAAGCTTCTACTTTCTTCCACCCAGTAACCATATCAGCTTTACTATCAAGCATCTTGATTACACTTATCCTTCCCTTAGCTTTAAGCCCTCTGCAGACTGTTCATTTTTGCAGAGTGCTGCATAACTGGAAAGGATGACAGACTCCACTTTGCAGCTCCCCTTAAATATTCTGTTGTGAAACCACCAGTCTTCTCCTGGGTATAAAGGAGGTAGGAATGGAGGAGACTTGGGTCGGAGAATGACCCACCAAGTCCCAGCTGGTCAGTTTATTTTCTAGACAGACTTTTTTTTTTTGTTCATGGATACCAGTTCTGTTTTATAGAAAACATGTAATATCCTTTCATACCTATCCCCCTTTTTATTATAAAACCAATATAATAATATTAAAGAAAAAATTTTCACACCCAAATAGAAAAAAAGTTGCCTTGATAAAGATCAAGATTTATCTTCAAGTTAATGTTATTTAAATCTGATAAAATTGTGAATAGAATAGAATAGAATAGAATAGAATAGAAACAGAATATTTCTAACATTAACTCTGTGGTTTTTGTTGTTGTTGGTCTGGAGGATGCATAACAGAGCACAATGAAATACACACAAAATAGCACAAAGTTAGTGAACTTTATTCAGTTAAAATTTTTTAATGAAACAAGTATTAATCATGATTGAGGAAACTGGGAATAGTTTGAAAGGGCAGAAAACAAAAGAAAATTAATAACATTAAATAAAAGAACAAATTGTAAGATGTATGGACAATGCACCAACTACATAAGTAGTCAACAAATAACTATAAACTGGCATGTCTAAAAGCATGTTTTTATATCTATGCATAATAGAGAAAAGGGTATAAATAGATACATTGTTTAAGGTCATTTCAACTTACAGAAGAATGTTTTGGTTTTTGAAATCAAACTATTAAGCTAAGAAAGAAGAATATTTTATTGTTTTAGCTCAAACTTTTGTTAAATTGAATTCATAATGGTTTGCAGATCTATACATGGTGGGGGGTGACGGCTCTCTCATCAGCCTCATTGTTACCCAGTGAATAAATGCTGTAGCCTTTGCATTCCTTGCCTTGGGCAATGGAAAAATCCTTTCCTCCCAGATAGAGGTGATGAGGGAGTGTGATGAAGTTAGGGTACCTGGGTTTAAATCCTAGGCAAGTTGCTTAATTTCTTATACCCCCATTTAATCTCTACAATGTGGGGGTTATAATCTTGTCCATATCTACCCCAGTGGGTAATTCCTGCATGAGAAAGCAATGCACTTGAAAGCAGGGAGTCTCACCCCAAGAACAATCTGGTGACGCTGACTGTCCCTGTCACTACGTCTACATGGAAGGTAGGTGGTAGGCAGTAGCTTGCCCTGTGAGGTGTCCCAGGCTCCCTAAGAGCTTTCATTCTGCCCCACAGCCTAGTGAAAGCTAGCTGCTCAGTCACAGATGGGTTTTCCTTGGGGTTGAAGTGGATAATTCCAATTTGGTGGATGGAACAATTTGTCAAAAACAGGTATTTCAAAAGAGATAGCTCCTTTTGTCTCTGTGGACTATGAAGGGCACAGAACCCAAGGCTTTTGCACTAATTTTAAATAAGAAAAGTAAAAACTAGTAAGAAAGGGAATAATGTAAGGCAACAAGTTACCCATAGGTAATCACTGTTAAAAGTTTCTCTCTTTAACTCTTGTCATAGTTAGCATTACGATTTTAAACACTGCACTTCTACCTGTTGATCTTCGATCTGTGGGCCACGTCTACTGACTCCTTGCAGGGACCGTGGAGCCCTGAGAGAGTGGCAGTAGTGCTCACTCCCCACCCTCCGCTCCACCCTCAGGTTGTGTTGGTTACGTTTGTTGATTATGAAGAACATCTTTGCAATTTTAATTAATACACTCATATATGGAAACTTCTAGTTTCTGATTTATTGAAATTAAACTTCTATTTATGTTCTGCTATGAAAAATTAGATTAATTTACTTACACGTTCTTGTAGCTCTTCTCTTTTCTCTCACTTTGGATTATGCCATTTTTGCCTTGCTAAAGTTTATATTTGCACTTTGGTGATTATCATGTTTCCTTTACTTAGTTTGTAATTGGGTTAATAAAATTAAAAACAAATGAAAACAGTCCTATAATTATGCAAATATTTACTACAAACCAAGGAATCTGTTGTTAGTCCTAAATAGAAATAAATTAATCCCGGTCACCAGACTACTTTCCTCAAAAGAGAATATTCTCAGTCTGTTAAGGTAAAATGGATTATTATTTAATTTTTATTTTTTTGGGATTCAACAAATATTTACTGAGTGCCTACTATGAGCTAGATATTTTTCCAGGTACTTGGGACCCAGCAGAGAACAGAAGAAAGGTTCCTGCCCTCTGGGAGCGCACAGTCCAGCATTTGCGGCCCCTTTGCCTGCACGCCGTCTACCCTGGGCAAGTCACGGCACCTCTGCCCTCGGCTCTCCCACATGGGAATGAGGAGGCCCCACCCAGATGTAAGTAAGGTGTCTGGTGCTCTGTAGATACCAAACACACACCACCCCCGACCCACCACTGGGGCAGTAGGTCAGCCTGGAAGTTGACTTCTAATAATGAAGTACAAGCAGGGAGGGCAGAGGGAGTGCAGCCCGCAGTTTGCTGCGCGCTGCGCCAGGGCCTGGCTGGCTACACAAGCTGCTGCTGCTGCGTCTGCTTCTTGGTGGCTGCCTCGCTGGCAAGGTCCTTGGCCTTCTCTGTAGCTGCCAGTGCCGTCTCCTTTGCCTTCTCCTTGGCTTCCTTGGCTGCCTCAGCAATGGTTTTGGAAGGGGCCTCACCTTGCAGCTTAGCCAACATGTATTTAAATCCCTTCATTGTCTCGGTCACATTGCTTTGAACTGGGTGAGACCAAATTCCTGGACAGCACTGGAGATGCCACACAAGCTTGAGGAAACTCAAACTTCCCGGTGGATTTCCGCTCATCTTCACACAGTGCACACATGTCCCTCCGCCACCATCAGCTGGGTGTGGTCGATGTTCCAGGTGAAACTGGTCACTGTCTGGCTCCGTGGGTCCACAATAGAATCCTCCAGGATGTACATCCAGTGAGCAACACTGGCCAGAAACAGTCACTCGGCCCCGCACCCCAGCAGGGCAACCTGTTGGTCTTGGTCAGGAGGGATCTCTGGGACAGGACTTTCTGGTCAGGGATCACCTCCTGGTGCATTTATCTCTTCTACCAAGACAAGTTTGCTACAGGGATTAAGGTGCTGCGGCCAGAAGGCAGCAAACACTTGGTTCCAGAACTGTGGAGCATGCATTGGCCCAGAAATACTCCACCATCGGCCACACTGGGGAGAGAGCAGCATCACGCAGCCTCAGGGGTGCAGCATCAGGGCGGGGCTGGGCGGAAGGGCACGCGGAAATGGATCTTTCTTTTCTTCATTTCTTTTTCAGTCATACTGCTCATTAACTTAACGGGTCTTTTTGATGTAAAGACTCATGCATTGCCTTCAGTTCAGAGAACTTTTCTTGTATTGTGTCTTTGGTTATCTCCTCCTGTCTGTTAGTCTGTCTTACACCTTGAGAATTCCCATTACTCAGTCACCCCATAAATCTCTCCTTTTTCCTCATAGTTGCTATCTTATATTTTTGTGCATATTTTGAGAGATTTCTTGGAATTTGCTACATTTCCATTTGTTATCTATGACACATTCAATTATGCAGATTGTCCACTGAATTTCTTATTTAGACATTATGCTTTTCTAGTTCAAGGATTCTTTTTTTTTCTTTGAGCATTTAAGAAAAATAGCACCTTGTGTTTGGTTGTTGGATTCATTGTTCTCTTGAAACTTTCTAAAAGTAATGACAATTTTAAACAAAGTTATCTTCTCTTTTCAGAATACCTGTTTTTTGGGGAGGTAAATTGCTCCCCCTCTTTTTTCATAATTTCCTTAAATATTTAGTAATCCTTTGGCTGTGTCCCCATATAAAGTCTTAGGACTCTGAGTCTTTTGAGAGTTTTTAAAAGTTGGTTTTCACTTTAATGATAATCTTAAAATACCGGCTGCAGTTCCTGAAACACCCCATGTGGCAAGCAATGTCAGAACCTTCATTTGCATTTGTGTTTTTCCTATGGCATCCATGTCTCCTGTTGCCCAAGTAACTCAAGAACCCTCTGTGAGGGTGACAACTGGCACGGGCAGACCGGTCTGGGGCAACAGGGTGGGCACGAGGCCGTATCGATCTTTACACAGTGCCTGGGCTCCAGTTTGAGAAATCAGGCTTCGGTGTGTCTCACTCATGGAAAGATGACTGTGCAATTTATTACTCAAACTGGGACATTTTTGTGCGTGGAAGGAAAACTGTTAATAATCATGTGGGTATTATAATATAAGGAACTGTCTGGGGAATCCAGGATGATTGGCTGTTCTATTCAAGCTGAGAAGCTTTCTTCTTCCAGCTGTCACTTTGGCAGCCGTGACAGAAGTCCTGAGTTGTCTCTGGCTGGTATCTGTGCCTACTGCGTGCAGTGCCCAGTCCAAGCTAAGGACCACTCTCCTGGCAGAGTGCTCTTGTTCTCTAGGGAATTTTCTCTCGGCCTCACCCAGAAGGCAAAGCCACTAATTGTTAGCTGAACTGCAGGAATGGGGCGGGGGAGGAGGATTGCCTCATTGGTTCAGCTGTTCCAAATGTAGTTATTTTAATTAATTACTCTCATGATTTCTCACTCCCCACCCTGCCATCTCCCCGACCCCTCCAGCTTTGCATTAGTTGACTCTGAGTTTGGAACTTGTCCAGTACTTCCTTACAGGCTCCTCAGTTCTCACTTCACCATCATTCTAGTTTCATGTACTTTCTATCTTCCAGAAGTGCCTTCATTTCTAGTCCACTGATGCTGCATTCTACTTTTCCTGAACCATTTTGGTTTCATTACTTTAAAGCACCTCTTTTCTATCATTTCTGTAGGATCTTGGGAGGAAGGAGAGGTAGACATCTGTGCTCAGGCCACCATCATGAACCAGATCTTCCTGTCCTATGATTTTGAATTTGAACTTTAGTACAGATGTATCTGCTCTCTTGGCTACATACAACACTTCAAAGTAAACAATAAAATAGCACTGGAAGGCCCTAGTTAAGAGCTACCCCTTTTTTACTCTGTCTTCTCCTTCCCTAAATAAGATTCTAACCCAATATGTTATGAAGGTATCAATTCTCAAGAGAAAATTTTCTTAACTACAACTCCATTCACTCTCTAGTTCACTGTCTTTAAAGATCATACCTATCCTGAATCAAAGAGAGAATCATTAAGTGGTTTAAAATAGCAAGCTGTTTCTTCGAATGTCCTTCAGACATGTAAGGAAAGAGTCAGAAGTTGATAAAAAGTAAATACATGTTGAGAAACTACCACAGTTTGGGGCTAAGTTGTGTAGGGAATACAAACAAGTATAATGTGAGATGTTTGCCCTCCATACACTTATTACCCAGCAGAGTTGAGAATATATGCAGGGGAAGTTTGGAGACAACGGAAACTAGGTCACACCATTCAGAACCTATGTGTCAAGTCCAGAGGCCAGCCCTCCAGGGTCGCGGTTTCACGGTCTAAGAGCTCTCTGTAGGCCCGGAGGCTCATGGAAGGCAGCTCAAGGCTGTGAGACAGACTCTGACCTTTGAAGGAAGAGGAGGAGCTGGACTGGTGGAAGAGAGAGGCTCTACAATCTATGCAAAGAGGATGCTGTGGCCAAGAGCCTGGAGGCTTTTGTGTGCCCTGTTTGGTTTGTGGCTTGCTTAGGTGAGCAGAGATCATCCATGTTGTATCAGGGATGGTAAAGGTTAACAAGCTAGAGGCCTGGGACCTTGCAAAAGTTCTGGAGTGTGGGCTAAGATATTTGAATTTTAGCCTAGCCAGAAGATTTTGAGGAGGAGTACCCGATCAGGGCTGTGTCGGAGAAGGCTGCAGTGTGTTTAATAAATGTTTATGCATCAAGGTTGTGAAGAATGGGGGGAGAAGGATGGTGTACTGACCAGATAGAATGATAGCTAATAGTTAATTATATTAATGGTATTAATAGAAAAAAGTTACCCACTTAAGTTATAATGTTAACAGGGAGCTTTGGGAAGTAAAATAGATGAAATATCAGCAATTACTTAGCAGCAAGATTCTCTTATTGGTAAGTAAAAAATTTTATCGAATTTAAGAATTAAAATAAACTTTGAAGTTTATTGTGATTGCCTGAGCACTTCAAGACTAAGGAACATGGATTTGTCACATCACGTCTGAGAGGGGCTCTAAAGAAACTTATTCCTGAAAGAAAAGTTGTGTGTGTGTATTTGGTCTAATTATTTAATAATTATTTAGTTGGGTATGACCACTGTAGTTGCTATGTTATGGTGCCTTGTTTATTAGAAGAAAATAGGCTTTTGGCAGATGACAGGAAAATGGGTAAGGCCCACGTTTTAAAATGGATCTTAAAAACTTTGTTGTTTACCTTAATTACAGAACCTATAAAGAGATAGAGGAACTGGATCATTATAAATTAAGTTCTTCTGGAATCAAGATGAGGGTTCTGTCTCTGAAAGCCAAGATCTCATCAGCTGTGGATTTGTAAAATTAGGTTTGTGCAAACCCCAGATGGGTTGAGGTCCTTCGCTCCGAGGGGATTTCGTGGAGATGAAGATAGGGTTCTCCTCCTTGAGGGGCTTACTGTCTAGCTGGGGTAGAGAAGCCGATTTTATTATACTCTCTGAATGGAGCTACTCTCATACTGTGAGCATGTACTACCAGCAGGGTGGTCAGAGAAAGCAACGCGCTTGCCAGCTCTCTTTGCTCCCATCTGATAAGAAATGCAGAAGTCTTCTGTTGGTTTCCCTGAAGCATCTCCTCTACTTGCCTCTTCCTCGGTAGTATGCTGCTCTAGGGTTTTGTTTGTTTGTTTTTAATGACACAATATTGGATGGACTCAGCCCGAAGGAGGTCGGTGGCTGGCCCTCGGTTCATATCCCACCGGACCTCATGTAAGGTTTGAGTCCTTCTTTGGATAGTTTATGGACTTGTTGAGCAGCCAGGCAGAGCAGGCCCTCCATTTGCTGCACTGGCTGGGAAAGCAAAGCAACAGCAGCCAATGGCCACCACGTGCAGACCTAAGCTTTTGAACATGACTCTGTGTTTCCTCATCCAGAACTCTGGGTGTTTCATTGGCACTTAGAGCGTTCATTCATTCATCCATTTATCAAATATCAGTTCAGCTTCTCTATGTGCCAGGTATTAAGGACATATAGTGACCAAAGTGTAATAACATCCTAAGGTGGCTTTCAGTAAATGAAGAGGTGGATGAATGCTGTGTGGTGAACATACAGGGTCCGGCACAAATAATGCCCCTGTTTTATTACAAAATCATAAGCATGTAATTCTGTAACATAGCAATATCACACTCAGGCATTACATATGACATTTTAGGTGAAATGTTCAAATTAAAATGGTAAGTTATTATACCCATATTATTACCCTACCAACCACACTCAAGCAGGTGTTACTTCTGCTGGACCCTGTGTATTGTTTCTGTCTATCCAACATTCCTTTGGCCTTATATTTTTGGTAACATCCTCCTCCTTGCTATGGGAAGTTCTCTTTTCCAATTCCAAGTGGTCTGGGGTGGGGGTGGGGTGGGAAGAACCAATTATAGTCATTTTCTTCCACCCCCATGACACCATAAGAAGTTGGGGGTAGATAAATCAGACTTGACCGCCAGACCTGTGGCCATAGTGATTATCCCAGGAATAAACCTGTAAACTCAAGCCAGGCCAATCACATTAATTCCCTGGGGGTTAATATGTGGTTGCCAGGAGAAAGCAGCAGTGTTTTCTCTGAAGTCATTGGGATGATGTAAACCCAGTACCCTCCACAGTCAGGCTCTCCCCGCACCCAGCCCACCCCCTGCTTCCCACTGCACAGAGGGTGAGGCCCACACAGAGTGCAGTAGTGCTTGTAGACAGAGAAACAGAGACAGAGAATGAGGAGGGAATGGAAATCGACCACATGATTTGAGGCCAGCTCTATCCTGGCCATTTCAGTGGCCTGAAATGAAAAATTCCCCCTTTTCCTCTAATTTGAGTTGCTTTTCCATTACATACAGCATGAAGAGCCTTAACTGACACACAGCAGGACACTTGCTGATTGTAGTTAACATGGCTTCTGTGGGAACCAGGCCTGATCTGGTCCTGCAGGATGAAGGAGGTCTTTTTGGAAGCAGTGACATTCGAGCTGAGGCCAGCCAGTGCTCCAGGAAACCTGGACCTAGAGGAAGGGGGAGTGTGAGGGGTTTAAGAGTTTCAAGTAGGAGGGATGTCTCACGTGAATACCTGGAAATAAACAGTAATGGTTTATTTGGGGAATTACAAGAACTCTGGTATGCCTGGTGTGAAGAGTGCACAGACAGCCTGAGGCCAAATACAAGTCTTGCCAAACAGTGTTGGAACAATCACTAAAACAAGGACTGCTCTACATCCTTATGGAGCAGAGGGAGAAGAGAAAAATGGTTTCTGCCTTCAAGGAGCCTATAATTTTACCAGGAATATTGGATACAAATATACACAAAGTTAAGTCACAACACACAGCCACAATAAAATGACATACCAAATCTGTGACTGTAAGGTAGACAGGAATTGCAAGAAATTTTTAAGAGAGAGGTCATTGGGGATTGCAGACAGCAGGAAACACTAGGATGGGACCTTAAAGAAAGGGCAGGGTGTGAATGGATGAACAGACATCAATTCCAAGGCAGGGAACCAGTAAGGAGACCAGCTGGATGGTTCGGGGGTTGAGTGAGAGAATAGTGGGAAAAAGTTTGGAATAGTATGTAACAGCCCATTGGTGGAGGGCTTGAATGTGTAGTGATTTTGGACTTAGTCTTAAAAGCAATGAGGAGCCCTGAATTCTTTTGAAGGTAAGGAGGGGAGAGAAGTAAGTCATGTTAAGGAGTGATTTTGTGGGGGTATGTAGGAAGACCGAGGCTAGCTGGAGGCAGAAGACTGAGCATACTTGCTCAAGGCTTGGACGAGGGACAATGAGAAAGGATGGAAAGCAGAAGCTCTGTGAGGACAAAATAGATGGGCTTGAATTCCTAGGTGTAGAGAGGGAATAGGATGAGAAGCATGGCTTGTCTGTCAGGTAGATGGACTCTTGTTATCCGAAGAGAATGGGTGTTCCACTACAACCTTTGCACCCAGAATGTTCATTGACCCTCATTCCTGGGGAAAATATGCAGCTGTTGCCTCAGCAGCAGCAGTAGCAGCAGGTTGGAGAAGGACAGCAATGGATGCAGAAGTGATTATGCAGTGAGGCATAACATTTGAATCGCTATAAGTTACACCTTCTGTGTCAATATGCAGAGCTGGTTTGACTGAATTCAGTGAAAAGAACACCTGAATTCAGGAAGACAACACATTTCCTGGTGTGTTAGCATGACTCTAAGGACCCTGTGTAAATGCATTTGCTTTTTTTTTTCCTCTAAAATAACAGTTCTGTTGTTACCCAGGCAAGTTAGAATAGTCAACTGGTAGAAAGCTAGGCTGACAAGGCTGGTTTCTTTTTGTCACCCTGCTGTGGGTCAGCTGGACTCCCTGGGTATTCCCCAGTGGCATTTAGCTCACTAATGGTGTGTCGAGGGTCTCTAAATGCCTGGCAATGTGCTAGACAGAGTTTGGGATATTGAAATGGATACAGTGTGATTCCAGCGTCAGAGTGCTGAACGCAGCAGGGCTCGGGGGACAGGAAGTCCTACTTTCAAATCTCAGCTCTGGTATTTACTTGTTGTGAGACCTTAACCTTGTTAATCCTCAATTTTCTTACCTATGAAATGGAGAGAATAGTATTTTTGATGATTGTGAAAATGAAAAGAGACATTTATGTGTATCATACTCAGCATAGTGATTGGCACATATGTATTCAGTAAATGATGCCTATTTATCATGCAACATGGAGGGTGGAGTTCCCAAGATATGTATGTGATGCCATGGAAACACAGAAGGGGAACAGTTAGCCTCACTTCAGGGAATTCAAAGAAGGCTGCGTGCAGAAGAGAACATGAGTGTTGAACACTGGTGGTGGGAAAGGAGGAGTGAAGAAAGAAGAGAGGAGGAATGAAATTGCAGGCAGAGGAAACAGCAGCGCCTCCTAACACACTGACGCTAGCGCAGGGCCAATTCACTGCACAGCTGGAAAGGCCACTCCAAATGTGCCATCTTGCTGTGCATGAGTCCCACTTTCACTCTGGATTGCAGAACCCACAGAGTGCAGCCTCCCACCTGTGTTATGTTTCTGTGCTTACGAAAGGAAGCAGCTCTGTGCTAGATTCCATCCTCCTTCAAACCATGAACTAGCTTGTGTCTTTCTTACTTGTTCTCATCAAACAAGGTACTGACTCCTGAGGGCGAGAGAGAGCTTGGGAGAATTGTGCTAAGGAATGCTCCCAGTTGTCTGACGTGGTTTTTACAAACCGGAAATCGGGCAATTAGTAACATGTCCTGGTACTCACAGAGCAAGTCTTTCTCTAGGCCCTGAAAGCATTTCATTTCTTTCATTTAATGCTGTTGATGCCCTGTAGAAGGTTTCTTTGAGACCCTATTGTTATGCCTGAGTTCCAGATGGGGCAATTAAATACGGACAGTCGGACTGCTATTTTAGTTGCTGTTGGAAAGAAAATTTACAGTGCTTGCTTGTCCTTTTCAATTTCCTCCCAGCGGAGCTGTTCCCCTTTCACCTTGGAGAAGACGGAGCCTCGGTGCTGGAGGGAGCTGCTGGCTGGGCCGGCTTCAGCAGGGGCCACACGTCCCTCTGGATGAAAAGCTCAGCGGAACTCTAAGTCATTATGGTGATCAAGGACGAAGGGAACCGTTTCGGCGTGTAAATGCAGATGGTCTCTTGGTTTCTGTGATAGATGCGTTCCCGGTGCCAATGCAGCAGTGTGTTGAATTCTTTTTAAAATCTGAAAGACCTTCAGGCTCTTCTCTCCTTTTCTTAAATCCATTTCCCTGTTGAGATGAAAAATGTAATACTTTTCAGCTTACTTCAGACTTTCTTCAAAAGTATTTCTGGAAAAGGATCCTTCACGTGGAGCATATGAAAACTGTCAGGGGATGGGAGAGAGCGAGGCTTTAAAAACACATTAATGGGCAGCCATTGTGCTGTAGGGAGTTCCCCCAGAGAGCAGAAATGTACAGGCTTGGAAGTCGGGGGGGAGACAGACCACAGAAGCTATGGATTAAGGGAGGAACATAGTCCAGAGATACTGGAAAAAAAAAAAAACTGGTTACATAATGAGATAGGAAAATAATGCCAGCCAAGATAAAGAAGACTGCCAAGGTCTGCCTTAGGAGAGTGCTTGAAAATATAAGTTTTGGAGTCTGACAGATCGAGCTCAAATGTTGACTCTTCTGTTTGCTAGCTGTGGCATTGGACAAGTTATGTGATAACTTGTGACTCAGTTTTTACATGACTTAGTTTTCCAGCCTACAAAGTGGCCATAAAAATGACTTCCGCAAAGGTTTTTGGCGCTAATTAAATGAGATGATGTATGTAGCATGTCCGTTTTATTCCCTGGTATGCAGTAAGTGTTCAATAAATGCTATCTTCTTGTTCTCCTCCTCCCCCTCCCCCTCCCCCCTCCTCCTTCTTCTTCTTCTTAGCAGTGGTAGTGTTATTATCACTAACACAGGGCACAGATAGATTCACGGACTGTTTCTGAGGTGGTGGCACAGATAGATTCACGGACTGTTAGGGCACAGATAGATTCACGGACTATTTCTGAGGCGGTGGCCAGTTCTACTTCCCATCCAAGTGTGTATGTGTGGCACTTTGTCAACCATGCTGGCACCCTTCTCTCTCGATGGCAGTGGATTAGCACATGCAATCCCATCACTGGGATTCCCTCACATACATCCAGGTTCTTCTGTGAAGTCCTTGCCAGGGCACTGAGCTGCTCACAGAGGTTACCTGTGTGCAGAGGGCTGTGTTCTATCAGCAGCATGGGATCCAAGGAGGAGGTCCTGGGATTCCTTTTGTTTTCATTAGTCACCCTTCCCCTCCTACAGGGCTGTGAAGCCAAGAAGCCATGGGCTGGAGGTTTGTGCTATGAGCAAATCTGAATCATGGACAGAGTTTGACTTGGAAAATGAGCAGTTTAAAAAATCTCCAGAGGAAAGAAATGGTGAACAACTTGGTTTCTTTTGAACTCTCCCAATTCAGCCTCTAGAAAAGGTGTCATAAACCTCTGCAGGAGTGACTAAGAGCTGGGACAATGGCAAGCCTGTTAGTGAAGTCCCCGTAACTCCAGGAGCAAATCTCTTTTCCCCGCTCCCAAATAACACAAGAACATTACATGGCATTAACAAGTTTCCCAGGACAGGAACTTCTAGTTTATTACTTGCTCACATTGTCATCAGAAATTAATTTTGTCCCTGAAAGACAAATTGGCTGGTAGCTTATAAAGTTAAATGGAAAGAACAAGTGCGCATCTGTTTCTTCTGCATTTTGTCTCCTTGGTGTCTTACATATAAATGAATCAGAGTGTTCAAACTTAAATTAAGATCTTTGGCTAGATAAACAGTTAAAACTGGTTCCCATAGCTACCTCTCACACATAGCTGTGATTGCATTATAATCCCCTAGTAATCAGCTCTAAATGAAAGAAAGATGATAAGGGTGCTCTTTGCAGTTTTCAGTACTGATTTTTATTAGCTCTCAATCAGTCCGGGACCAGTCTGTCTTTCATCACATTGTGGTAGTGTTTGTAGAATCATTAGAGTAATAAAGTGTAAATCTTACTGAGGTGCATTTTTCTTGAGGTGTTTTATAGAAGGAAAACTCTGAAGATTACACTGGCTGGTACAAGAAGGATTTGTTTCTGAGACGAAAGTAGGAATGTAATGTATGCTACACTCATTTATTCTTCACCGGAGTCAGAACCTAATGAATTATCCAGCCTAGGTACCACAACACCACAGAAACCTCTTGGACTTAGGCAGCCAAGTATTACCATAATGTAGATTTGCATGTGTTTAGCCAGTTCCGAATTTGCCTTGTTATCCTCTGACACTCTTCCCGTGTAAAGCCCTCACATTACAAACGCATTACCCACAAAACCGCAAGCTTTGCTATTCCCAGTGTGATTTCTTTAGCAAACTCGTGTAATCCAATAAAACATCATGTCTCACCAACACTGAAGTATTTACCGCGGAATAAATTCCAGCATAAAAAGTGGTCTCGCCCCCCTTCCTTCTCGTATGTCACAGAGTGACCAGTCCTTTGCGGCTTTGTTTGGGTTGGAGACCGCTAAGTGGGGGAAAGTGGCAACTACAGATTATGGCCCTTGGATGCTTCCCTGAATTTATTCTGGATTTTTCAAGGCCCGTCCACATGCTGGTAGCATGAAAAGAAGCTTACCCTGACTTTCCCCAAGTGTTGTAGGGTTTTCACAGATTTTGCAGGTGTGCTACACATTTGCAATTAACAGAATACCTAACCCTGACATGCCTTTCCTTTCCCATAGGCTTTACTGTAACTGGAACATGTTACAATGCATCGTACTGTATGATGCCTACAAAATTGCCTGCTTGTTTTAAATGTTGATGTGTACTCATTTTATGTTTATTTTAGGCCAAAAGTGTCCCTATATTTTAGTGATAGACATTTACGCTCATCCACAGGGTGAGGAACAATATAATGTAGCAGTAATGAAAGGGTTTATAGAAATGTGGTGGTTTTATATTGAATTTTAAGTTACTATTTTTTAAGGAAAGTTTTTGCCTCCGATAATTATTACAGTTCTTATACCCACGCAGTGATAATGTGCATCTTTGGAACCAGCAGAGAGTTCGTAAGATCCAGGTGGCCAGAGAGGCGGTGGCGTGGTGAAGATTTTCACCTCATGTGTTTTTGGTTTGTGTCATTATATGTACAAATACATGTGGGATTTAATCTGGACATAGAATTTTTGCAGAACAAGAAGTCACTTGGTTAGGGTGGCTTGAGGTGATAGGAAATATTGCTTTCATTTTTAAAAAAACCCTTGCAGAATCCTGAGAAAGACCTCTTATGTTATTTACTATTTATACTGAAAAATACAAAAGCCTGAATTCAAAAACTGGTCCTCTTTTCTTTTTTAAAATAAAGCAAATATAATATTTCGCTGATGGTGGTGCTTTTTGTATGTGTTTGCATGTTGGTACTTAAATGCAATATGTCTGGAAGATGTTGCTATTTCACACTACACGCACAAGAAAGAGTAAATTGTAGGTCCTGATTATCAACAGATAACAAGACATACTGTATATAAATAAATGCTCAGCATCAAAACCCATTATTGGATTAGCTATATAATCATGTCTCAGGCTGTAAGTCTGTGCTGACAAATGAACACTTTTCATTTGGCTCAAGGTCCTCATCAGCAACGGAACTAATTTTACATTCTCACTCATTAAGTGAATAAGATGTGGAAAAAGCTGTCTGCTTTTTGAAGTGTAAATTTGCTGCTACAGGCTGTGCAGACCAAAGCGCTTTTGAAGCAGGCAAATGAGATCATCTCTGGGGACATGTGAACCTCACAAAGTTTAGGTCATTTCTGTTGAAGGAATGGGGCATGTGCATGCATGTTCACCAATGTTCATATGATTTAGGTGGACATGTGCTTTGGGTTGTGTGGGTGTTCTTGGGTGTAAGTGGTGGACACTTTGTATAAACCTGGGAGAGAACTAGGAGCATGGTCTTCATCTTCTCCAGAAGCCAAGGACCCATAGAATCTGGGTAGAGACCGAGGTGAAATGATCACGGTTTGGCATGTTAAACAGGCAGGGTTCTCAACTCTCTGCTGCCCTTGAGAAGGAGCAACAAAGTCTCTGAGCCTTCAGTCCGAAACCTCCTGCAGGCGGGTGCTGCTCCATGGAGATGCCAGGATAAAAGATGAGTGCTGCTGGGGCTGGCTGTGGAGTGAGATATGCTGGGAGACGGGAACTCCACACGTCAACCATTCTGAGTGATTTTAAACACTCTATATGCTGAGCACTCCATACAGAGATGCTTCATATTTCCAGCACAGACTTCTCCTTTGAGCTCTAGATTCTTAAATGCAACTGTCTACTTGGTCTATCTGCTTAAGTGTTTCTCAAACTTCACACACCCCAAGTAAAACCATGGGGCTCTACCCTAAATCATGTCTCTATTCTCCCTCCCTCTTTACTTCATAAATTGCACCAACATCTTTCTTCTCACTCAAGCTCGAAACTTAAGAATAATCCTTGATTCACCCTTTTCCCTCACCAATAAAATAAAATCTATCAGCAATCATGCTAGTTTTAGCAACAAAATATATCTTAAATCTTTTTGGACACCTAGCCTAGGCAAACATCATCTCTCATCTTGACAACGATGACACTAGCCCTTCAACTTGCCTCTCCCCCTCTACTCTAACCACCCTTATCCCCATTCATACCGAGCAGAAAGTGATCTTAAAACATATGTGTTATGCATTGAATTGTGTCCCCTCCCACCATTCATGTGTTGAAGTCTTAACCTCCAGTACTCAGAATGCGACCTTAACTTAGAAATAGAGTAATTGCAGATGTAATTAGTTAAGACGAGGTCATATTGGAGTAGGGTGGGTGCCTAGTCAATAAGAATGACACTTGGAGATGTTGACCTCAGGCTTCCAGCCTCCAGAACTGTGAGACAATAAATGTCTGCGTTGAAGGCACTCAGTCTGTGTTTCTTGGTCATGGCAGCCCTAGCAGGCTAATGCACTGTGGAATGTCATCCCTCTATCACTTAAGGTCCCAGATGGCTTCCTGTTTTATTTGGATTCAAACTCATATTCCTCATTGTGAGTGACAAAACTCTTCATGATCTGGCCCCCACATACTGCTCCAGTCTCGCCTCTCACCAGCTCTTCCCTCATCTTCAGTCATAGCAGCACCTCTTCTGTTCCTCAGTGTGACAAGCTCTCTTCCTTCTCACGGCCTGTGCACATGCAATGCCCTCTGCTTACAGTGCTTGCCTCCTGCTCCCCTGTCTGCACGGCTCATACCTCATCCCTCAGGTCTTAACTGACATGTCATCCCTCCCATCTCTGCTGTTATTCTCTGTCTTTGCTCCATTCTTTCACTTATGATTACTTATCATGGCAGGTACTCACTTTATACTCCTGTATACTTTTTGAAAAATTTAGACTTTAAGGCCCAGGGGATGATGCTGATATAGTTCTTCAGTGTATCTCCAGTACCTGACATAGTGTCTGGCACACACTAGGTACTCAGCCTGGCACACACTGGGTATTCAATAATTATTTGTTCAGTGAATGAGTGAAAGGAAGATGCTTAGAAGAGTACTTCTCTCCTAAGCCTTTCTTTCTTGGTTACTACTTGGAAAAGGATGATTCTTTCATTGGAAGCATTTGTTGATTTGTCCCTATGTTGGAAATGGTTACTTTTTAGATCACTTCATATTCTCAAGGTTATCTGTCTAGATTTGGAGCACCTGATCAGGAATTTTGGTAGAGCCCTGGTTGGTGTGGCTCAGTAAACTGAGTGCCAGCCTGTGCACCAAAGGGTTTCCAGTTCAATTCCCAGTCAGGACACATGCCTGGATTGCAGGTCAGGTCCCCAGTAGGGGGTACATGAGATGCAACCACACATTGATGCTTATCTCCTCTTCTCCTTTCCTTCCCTTCTGTCTATAAATAAATAAAACCTTAAAAAACAAAGAATTTTGGTAGAGTGCCCCAGTCAGTATGGCTCAGTTGGTTGGGCATTGTCCTACAAAACTGAAAGGTTGCCAGTTTGATTCCTGGCCAGGGCACATGCCTGGGTTTCAGATTTGGTCCTCAGTCAGGGTGCATATGAAAGGCAGCCAACTGATGTTTCTCACCCTTTTGCTCTCCCTCCCTTCCCCTCTTTCTAAAATCAAAAATAATAAAAAAAAGCATTTTGGTGAAGGGATACCACAGGAAAAATGGGCAGTGGGTCGGGCCTTTGCCCATTAATTATACTAGGATGTTTATGAATTATCTCTAAGAAGATTTGCCTTGGTAAGCCAAAGAGCACATTGTTGTGTAGAAATATTCTGTGATCTTAGCTTTTGCCAAGGTGAAAAATAAAGTTGTGTGGGTGAGTGTGGAGAGACTGTTAGTTGTCCACCAAAATGTCTTGCTTTCTTCCTGGGTACATAATTACATTACATTTCCCAGCCCCCCTCACAGGTAGGTGTGGTCATTGACTGAGTGCTCTACCATGGTCCACAGGCAGATGTGAGGAGTGCTGTTTCCAGGCCCAGCCCACTAAAAATCCCCCTTGGGCACTGTCCTTGGTCTTTCTTCCTTGGTTCATGGGGCAGCAAAACCCTAGAAACCACAGCAGAAAATGCAAAACCACCATCACCTTGGGTCTGTGTGGAGAATACTGTGTGGAGAAGACCCTCTGCAGAGACCTGAACTGATCAGGCAGCCTATTAAGCAGTTTACATGAAGCCACTAAAATTTGGGGGTCTCTGGAACTGCAGGCTAACCAATCCTTACAATATCATGACACCTTCTTTAAGAAGTTGACATTTGTGAGGGAGGTGAAGTCAGCAATAATAATGTTGGCTATAGGTGGTGAAGCAGTTATGTCTTCTCTCTCATGAAGCAGCCAGGGATTTGGAAGGAAAAAAAAACAACAAGATTATAGCTCATTTTTCTAATATCTGTGAGCTGAGGGAGATCAAGGAAAAGATGACACCTTGGAGTTGCCTACAGAGTTCTCTTGATGATAATTGCCACACCTCGCTGGACACGGTGGCACTCCAGATTAGTCCCCTGTCCTTTCTGATCATGACCTGTCTTGAGAGCATTGAAAGACTTTGAAACCCACAATGGGAAGACAAATTATGTGAGGTGAGCACTCAGGACTTGGAAGGAAAAAAAAGGGCAAACAAACTCTGATGGACATTCGGATGTTTGATCACCTTCTCATGGTTATATCCTCAAGGAGGGTGGTGACTATGTCTTATTGATCTTTCCCAGCCTAGTGCTTGGTGGATCTTATGTGCTTAATGGATGAGAAACGAATAAATACATTAGCTTGTTTGAACCTCATAAAACCTTAAGAGGAGATAAGGTTTTATTGCAGACAGTCTTGTTTGCCTGCTGGGGTCAAAGCCATTCCTGTTCCATTTTCCTCCTTCCGGTACATGGAAAAATACACTCTCCAGCCCCCATGCAATTAAGTGGGGTCATGGTCTGGTTCTGGCCAAAGGAATGTGAGTGAAAGTGACATAGCAGGAAAGGCTTCTCTTCCTTTTCTGGGCTGCTACAGTCAACCCTGAAGCTTGATGCTGATGAGGCGGAGCCTCAGGCAGCCTGGCCCTGACTGACTTGTGCTGGGCATGTAGTGTGAGCAAGAAGTAAGATTTTGTTGGGTTAGGCCATTATATATGTTATACTCGAGCATGACCTGGCCTATGTAGACTAATATATTCACCCAGCAGCAACTTCCCTCTCTTTATTTTATGTGCTCAGAAGCTCAGATTTTTCCAGCTCTTCTCTGAATGGCCATTGACTTCAGGGGAAGCTAGGCCCCTCAGAGCCTCAGGGAATGGGATGGTCTTAGCTGATCTGGTCATCTAAACTCCCTCAGCCAGTGATTACCTTAGCGGGAGGCATATAAACCAGGTCTGCTTAATATGATGTCTAGGGAGTTCTGCTGGGGATTTTTTTTGGGGGGGGGATTTTTTTTTGTTTATAGACCAGATGACAAGAATGCTTCCATTTCATGTCTAGGGGCATTGTTTTGGAAGATGTGAGGCTTGGAGCTACTATAACTATCCTGTGGACAGGAGGGGAGATCCGAACACACTAAAGATGGCCAACTGGAAAAAGGAGAAACCTACTTTAGGCTATTTAGTTGAGTATTCTGTTCCTTGAAGCTCAGATCATCCAAACAGATTACCTCCATTTTATTGAAGAGGAAAATGAAGCTCAAAGAGTGGAAATGATTTGCCCAAAGTGTTTTGGTTTGTAAATAGAAGTCAAGTTTTTAAAAAATCCTCACCAGAGGATAAGCTGATTGTTTTTATTGAGTTTTAGAAAGAGAGGAAGGGAGAGAGAGAGAAACATCTGTGTGAGAATGAAACATTGAGCAGTTGCCTTCCATGCACACCCTGACGGGGGCTTGATCCTGCAACATAGGTATATGCCTTGACTGGGAATTGAACTCACAACCTTTTGGTGTATGGGACAGTGCTCCAACAAACTGAGCCACGTGGCCAGGGCTAAAAATCAGGTCTTTTAATTCCAAGTCTTCAATTTACACTATTCAGTGGATGGCAAATACATTTTCTCTCATCTGCCAATCCAATGAACTGAGAATGGCTACTTAGAGAATTGTGTTGAGAAGATGTTAAAATCACACATCCAGCAAGAAAAGGGGCTTTGGTTCATCAATAATTTCAAGGGCAAAAGATAAGGAAGCAGTGCACTTTTTTTCCTCCATCACTGTAGTATGTCATGTTATTTGTGGATTAATTTTACTGTGGGAGGTGTCATGTGTTAGCTATCAATTGCTGAGTTCCTCAAAATGTTCCTCATGAACCATAGGATTGAGAGCTTCAGTTTTCCACTGACTGTGTCTCAAGTGCTTGTCACCTATGCCGCACCATAGGGGAGCTCCCCCCATGGTGGCTGGCTCTCCATGTAACGAGTGAGCAAGTGAGAGAGAGTGTCTAAGAAAGAAGACAAATTTTTGTGACTCAGCCTTGGAAGGGACATCCCATCATTTATGCAGTATTGCATTCAGTACAAAGGGCTCGATAGGTCCAGCCCACATTCAAGGGGAGGGGATTCCACAAAGGAGTGAGGATCAGCAGGTAGCCATATCTAGAGGCTTCCTATCTAGCAAAAGTGACAAATAAAAAACCATAAAATTACTTTCTATCATCATTCCCGTAATTGCTGGGGTTAACTACTTTGCCTCATAAATTGTGGTTTTTTTTTTTCCTCAAAGCTCTAGTCTCTCTCTGTGGATTCAAGCAATAGCATGACCACACATAATAATGCCTTATGTCCCCTTTCTACATCAAGGCATTAAGCATGTAGTTACAATAATATTATCAATATTAGTTGTTCATTATAATTAATAATAATAACCAATAATATTAGAAAAGAGCCCTACAGTGTGGCAAATGCCACTGGCATTGGTTTTTCTCTTCTTACCCTTTTTTCTCAAATTCTGGTCGTGTCACATGTGCCTGTTTCGAAATTGAACGAGACCAGTGCACTCTCTCGGTCCCTCTTGTCTCCTCTTTAGGTGCTGCAGAACCCTGGTCTGCCTCTAACCCTAGTCTGCCTCTTCGAATGTGCCTGTTGGCAGAGGGCCCAAGACAGGAGAGGAGAAGGGAAGCCATTTTCTAGAGAAAGATCTGTTCTGCACAGTTTGGAGGCACGTTAGACGCAAGACACACATTCTTTTGAGAAAAGGATTATTTCAGGGACTTGAGAGAAGGAAAAGAATGGAAGGAGAATGGGTTAATATTAATTAAAGTTGCTCAACAGCAGTGAGCTTTTACTAGTCTAGTAGAGTGGATAAGACCAGAGGACGAAAACTGGACTTCTAATAAAGAGAGGCAGATTAAATTAATCAAGGCAAGAAAATGAGCAAGAAATGCTTTAGCATTGTTATTTAATAAGAAAAATGTGTAATTAACTGATAAAAATAGTTTTTGCAAGAAGCAGGCAGTTAAATAGTTTATAAAGCCAGCCAGGCCAAATCCTCAGCATCCCTGACTGTTAGCAATCAGAATGCTTTTTATATGGTGTCTTTCTTTGGAAACGCACAAGCCATCTCACCACAGACATTACCTCATTTGCTTCCCAGCCTAATGAATGCTTTATGGCTGAGAAATGGTGAAGGAAGCAAGTGATATGGAAGAGATGAAGAAACTGAGGCACGGGGGAGGGGGAGACGTTTTTGCAGCATTCTGAGGAAGTTACTGTGAGCAGGTCTTAGGTTTTCTCTTTCCTAACCTCCTGCCCCGTGCTGGTGTTTTGGGCATTAGCTAATGAATCTAAATGAAACAATTGCTGTCTCTTCCAAGGGCTGCATAGAGGAACCTGGGCTGTGTATTGTGGGTGATATGATCCTAGTCTTTCGAATGGGAGGTGGGGGTGGGAAGAGATCCTGGCATTTGCCATCTGGTAAGCCTGTCTTTAATCCTCAGTAAAGTAATGGAATGGAGATGAAGAAAAAAAAATGCGTAAGAATCAACAGCATAATGCCACCATGAGCAAGCAGCTGTCTGGATTTTTAAAGAGCAAATTCCATGAGACAAATTTAATTGCATTTTTTAATAGAATTAAAAAAAAAAAACCTCTACAACATTAGTGGGTGAAGGAAATGAAATGGATCCATCCAGAAATCTTGCTTGAAAGATGAATTTAGCAGGGCTGGTTCTAAGCTCTGTCTGTCTCAAGGATTGAAACCTGGCTGAAAGGCCGCCAGCGCAGCTGGGGGTCGGCGGCAGACTGCACTGACTGGGGGACAGGGGGCAGTGGCAGGCTTCTGGCAGGCTCTGAGATGGGCCGGTATCTACAGAGCATCGTTATTAATGACTTGCAGGAGGTGATGAGCAGAACATTAATTAAATGTGCACATGTGGCCAAGTGGGAAATTGGCGGCGAAACACCAGAGAGGCAGGCGCATAATACTCAGGTACTCGCTTTTCAGCCTCAGTGATTTGGCCTGAGTGAGAGAAGTGGCTTGACTTTGCTTCCCCTCCCGTCTCCCTGCCGTCTTGGGCTGAACCCGATTTTTGCATGGTGCCACAGAGGAAGTGTCAGGGGAGGTGCCTTAGGAGCAGGCTTACAAATTCTTTTGCCAAACACCAGGGTGTGTAATAATTGCACCTCTAGCCTGATGTTCTGAGAAAGGAAGCCTACAGAAATTAATATTGATATTAGCAGAGTAATGAAGCAGCTGCAAAGCTGGTTCATAAATGTCTCGCCCCATATCGTGGCATGTTTACATCTGCAAAGGGGAGAGGAAGCAGAAGATGCAGGGGTGGGGAGGCTTTTTCTCTGAATCATCTTCGGGGGAGCCTTTTGTTCCATCTCCTCCTTCCTAAGGAGGATGGAAGCCTGGGTGGTTTGACTTCTGAATACAGTCAGGCATTGGAAATTCGGTGGCTTGCCCCAGATCTTAAAGTAAACCATGCTTTAAAGTAATGTTTGAGCACAACATAGTTTTCACATTCAATCAACATTTAGTTTCCTCCTGAAGAGATAGATCATCCCTAATAACTCCACGGGCTTGGCTGGTAGCTTTGTCACAACAGAGTCTGGGCATTGCCCCTATTGGAATGTATATTTATTTGAAAACGCCTCTGTTGCCAAGGTAGAAAGAATAGCTCTGGGAGAATACAAGCTCCCTACTCTGCAATATCAAGTACTGTGTGTTCTGAGATGGTAGGTTTTCTCTTGTGTTTAATTTGAGAACTATTAGCCAAACTCTTTGTAGCCAGAGAGAGATTTGCATTGGTGAAGGTGGCACTGATCAAGCAAGTCTATGACATTCCAAAACTGCTCCGTGGCTGGTGAGGCGGCCATGCAAGTACTCAGAAATAGGGATGAAAATACCACCCACCTCTGTGCCATTGACAACAACATGATCTCTGATGTTCGGTGACGGCTGATGTGCACTGTCTAATCTAATCCATACAACAACGCTATGGTGAGAGGTATTATTGTAGTATCTATTTTACAAATGAAAAAAAGAAAACAGACCAAGATTGGATGAAAGCTTTCAGTGTACAGAGTAGACTCCAAAAGCAAAGTCTTGAGAAGGCAGAGCTGCCCTGAGTCTCAAGCCCATTGTTCCAGCATCAGGACCATCACCCAACCTTGATCCAGGGATACTTTAAAGGTGGGGGTTTGATGCCTAGAATATTGGGTATAGAGTCCAAGGCTAAGACAGTGACATATTAGCCTTTAATTATCTGTTCAATATTTCCTTGGAGGACAGACTGAAAGATGAACAGAGATGAAGGCCGCCGAGTGGCAGCACCTGCCTCTTTTCTATTCTCACAAGTTATTCAGCTCTGGCCCCAGACGTGCATAGCACACCCAGAAAAGCAAACGTTCTGAGTTGTCTTGGCTACTTCTCCTGAGAAGGCATTTCAGTGACGCCCTGTTGTTATTAAGTATGCCCCTTTTTGAGTATAGTTTCCCACCTCTGGGACCTTATTGAGTCATTTGTTCCAATGATACACAGCATGTTTCCTTAGAGGACTGCTGATAATTTTCTCCATATCATTGCATTTACAGAGATTTGTTTTTAGGTCCAAATGTTATTTTAGAACCCTCTAGAGACTGATGCCTCAATTTGTTGCCCTGCTGGCCCTGCCAGAGTCATCCACCAACCCCTGACTGGGATTGTAGGAGGTAGGCCTTCGGGGATTGAATAGAGTAAACCAACTACTTCACATCAGGGCAAAGACTCTTAATTGTGACAAAGGCACATTTGGCCTTAAAACTGTAATTGGATGTTTTAGGTACCCTACCATGGGGAGACAAACAGGAATTTTTGGCCCAAGTCCCTAGTTATAGACCAAATTCAATGATATCCTCATTGCACATGTCTTCTCAAATTTGACTTTGCGCTCTGACTTCAAAGGAGAATGCATTTCCCATCCTTTGAATCTGGATTGTACTTAAGACTTGCTTAGAACCGATAGGATGCAGTGGCAGTGATCCTATGTGACCTTCAAGATTAGGTCAGAAAGGGCCTGAAGAACCCCAGGGCCTTCTTCTGAAATGCGGGGGTTAGCATCACCTAAGGGAACCTCCTAGAGTACAACTTGCTCTTCACCACCAGTTCCTCCCTCTCTTATTCTTTGTGCCACACAGCTAAGCCATTCTTTTTCTGCCCTTCTACCACTCCACTTTTGTAACTATCCCTCCTCCTGTTCATCCCCCCGCATTTCCTTTTTCCTGTCCACTTCCCGTCCATCTGGGAAGTAGGTATAGAAGGAAAGGGGAGCTCAGGTGTGCCAGGTGATCATCCTGAAGAGTGCTGTGCTGGATGCTGTATATATGTGGTTATGCTTGGTCTCCTCACAAGCCTTTGGCTAAGTGAGGAAACTGAGGCTCTGAGGAGTGGAATGACTGGCTGAAATGCAACCAGCAGGTATGTGCTAGAATTGGGTGTGTTCCCAGAAGTGTCTAATTCAAGAAGCCATTTCTTTCCATTGGTGGTATGACATGCGGTGGGGGGAGTTAATAATTAATGGCTTATAATTATGTTTCAGTTAACTGCCTTGTAAACCATAGCGTGTTCTTCTTCCATAGGAAGGGCTTGATCATTTCAGCAAATCTTCTGTTGCTTTTGTAGAGTCCAGAATTAAACAAAATATAGAGAACAAAATTGCCAGGTTTTGATATTGGTGTAAATCTGAACCTCATGGTACCTTGTGGTCAAGTTTCTGGTGAACACAGTGGGTGACTCTACAAGTGATTTCTTTATTTCCAGTTGAGAGGGCTGCATGTCACACTAACAGTGCAGGAATGGTGTAAGGAAAAGAGTATTGATCATAAGCTTAAAAATATATTGTATTGAAATGGCCATACCCAGCATATAGTAGGTGTCGAATAAATATTTTGAATAAATAAATGATTATGAACATTCTAACCTTTGCATTTTTGGCATATCCTGTGTTTTAGTTTGTGTTGAATTTTGTTCCTGTACATCCCCCCTAGTGTGTGATGTGCATGTGTGTGGGGCGCACAAGGGCATGGGGGGCGGGGGAGCTGTGGCAGTCTAGAGCTGTGTGCAAGTCTGTACCCCCTCACGCGGAAGAATCATGGTTTCATTCTGGGCCTCATTTTGTACCTTTTCAAAGTAAGAGGTGGAGTGAGGTGACCTCCAGCATCCCCTCTAGTTCTGTATACGACCATCTTCATTTCTACACTGAGACCTAGGTATACTTTCATTAAATGTTGGATCCTGACAACTGGTTGCAAGAATGCTGAGTATAATCATACAGTAGGGATCTTTAATCCAAACATTATTTATCCAGTCCTAATCAAAAATACAATGAAAGGATTTAAAAAATAAAAAGCAAAACTGAGAAACTGCAAGGCTACAAAACAAGTGCTTTTTCTCTCTAGTTCTCACAAACTCATTCTAATATCTGGAGGATTTACAGGTGTTAAAAATGTCCCTGAAAAGAGTCTTTTTATTTCCTGGGGTGATGAAAATATATTGATAATTACAGGGGAGAATTAGTTTTTTAAAATAAAACAATTAAAAGGGCTTAGTGTTTAAATGAGGGAGAATGGGATTTTCCTTTATTTTATCTCCCATTAAATTGATGTTACAAGCTATTAGAAGACTTCAGTTTAGGCAAGGCTGACTTTCAAATATAATCCATATTTATGTGGATAGGCAGAGGAGAGGGTAGGAAAACTCAGTGCCATCGTGCGCACGCGCGCGCGCGCACACACACACACACACACACACACACACACACAGAACCCTTGGGGGCTTGTTTCTTTAAGAATCAGGAAATACACGTGGTGACAATAAGTGGCAGAGCATGGAACTGGGAGAATGTGAGGATTTAAAGGAGCAATCCCTGCTTCCTGTCAAGCAGCTTTTTTAGGTTTAGTGGCATTCTGTTTGGTTGTGTTTGTGGTTGTTGTAAGTGTGTGACTGTAATTCATGAGCATCAGTATGTGACATCTGAGTATGTCCTAACAGATTTGAGCATGAGAGTCAGAAATGTGCTGGAGCCCCTCACATGAGTCTTGATTGCCCCAACTCTTCTCAACTCCATGTGCAGTGATGTCACATTGGGAGTTTGAAAGTGGCTATCGCGGGAGTATTGACACCGTGGAAGTCAGCACGTGCTACAAATCAGGCCACCCACTTCTTCTGCTCCAATCCGGTTGTAATTTAACTGTAAGCAGTGGTACATATTTATCAACACACGAATGATGATAGTTCAAGAAAACCTACAACAAAACTAATGAGACATATCACATGTATTATTGTTTGCAATGGTAATTAAACATAGATGACTCGTATACAGTTACAGACATAATCAGCTGCCCTTTACTAAGCACCCACCATGTGTCAGACCCTGTGCCTTTTATAGATTGTCCCTAGTCCTCATAAGAACTGTAAGGCAGGTGTTACTGTTTCTATTTAATTGGCAAAGAAACTGAAACTCAAACGATTGCCTATGGTCACACAGCTAGTTAATTGCTCAGCAGAGTTCAAACTCAACACTCTCTTCACCTACAATGAGCACAAGTGTTGCTGAGATCAGCTCATGAGTCTTCAGGTAAACAAAAGTACTCTGAAGTCTATTGTAAGATTCCAGTATCCCAAGATTCAGAGGCTGAGCTGTCAAATGCCTCATTCCTTTAACAGGGCCTGCCCATGGCTCAGGAGTGATGGATAGTACATTCGAGAGGCCCAGATTCCTACTGGGAGTGAGCCCTCTTCAGTCTCCATAGAGCTGGGGGATAGTTGCAGGGCGGCCTAGCTCCAGTGAGAGATTCCCTTGCTGTCCTTTCCTTGAGCCTTTGTCACCAAGGTTTTTCTGCAGACCTGCAACCACTGATTTTTCTTCTCCATGAACACTCCTCAATCTCCGCCCCACCCTTTCCACTCCCCATTCCTTATTTGGCATCTGTACAGCCCAAGTCTTAATCTATTGTACCTGTTTAGTCCCTGGTTGCCTTTCCTCCCTATGACCTAACTTCATCCTTGCTCCCAACAGCATCTCAGCAGAACATAACTCTTCCCATTTTCTGAACAATTCCAGGCCTTCCCAGGGTTACAGGGCAGATGAAATTTTATTATTCTAATAATTGGCAACAGAGTTTCTTTGATGGGAGAATGGAGTTTTTTATTAAAAAGATGTCTTGAGGGATGCTTGGGAAGAGGTGTCTGGACCGGCCCACAGGCCCAGGTGGGAGGAAAGCTTCTGTGCGTGATAAATGTGGAAGAGCTGGGAGCTGGATGAGTGGAATCAAGGACTGAGGTGAGAGGAGGGAGAGAGCATAAACCTGCCTGAGACATTTCAGTATAGTTTATAAACCTATGTATGAGTTGGGTGCAGATTTTTACATTTTGATTATAAAAAATGAAGAAGGCATTGGATTCCACGCCAGCACTGATCGGTGTGGGACAGAGGCAGCTGGTTAAGAAACTGGAGCCAAAGACCTAGAGGAGAGGCCCTTGGAACGAGAAGAAATCTGGAGAAGAGCTTTGGGTTTCCACAGGTCACAGTGGGTGACGTGGGTTCTGGACAATTTTCTTCACATCCACAAAGATCTGGTGGACCTCAGCTGGCACAGGGCTTCTCCAAACTCACCCAGACTGCTTTGGTCTTGACTGGCATCACACATTCTCCCCCCGCCCTCCCCAGCTGGTAGCCTGAGGGTACTGAGTTCTTGGGCAGCAGGAAGATTAGGAAAGATGGAGGACTATCAGGTTGACGAGAGGCCAGATCCAAGGAAAGAGGGTTGTTATTGATGGAAAAAATTCCATTTCATAAACTTCCTTCTGCCAAATGAAATGAAGTGAAACAAATACATATCTTAAGCCCAAACTGACACAAAGAAACTTCAATCCTCATCCTTCCCCCCGCAAACCATTACCACAATGAGAAAACTGCACTTTCAAGCTTGTGGTAAGGTGAGACAGGAACTTCAAGGCCTTGGGGGCCTGATTGCACTGGGTACAAATGGTCATCGAGATGGAGAAACAGGCCAAGATGATTGAAGGTGGCTGTGGGGATACTTTAAGCCTTACTCAGTTATTCTTATGTATACCAGAGAGAAGTGAGGTCTTAAGTTCTGTCTTTAAGTGTGAAGTTGACACTGGAAAGCCCCGTAAAATGGACCTTTGTCAGCGCTGTGGAGAGGTGATAAAAGTGTGAGAATCTTGTCCATGGCTAATATCACAAAGAGAGAACTCAAAGTGATTTCAAGTCCTGGCTTATGGATTTTGAACTAGGAAGCTGATTCTAAACATCGGATGCTTGGGATATAAGTAAAACATCTCAGATTCTTTAATTATTCAATTGTGACTAGAAGAAAAATTGTCCCACTTTTTTCTGACTTGCCTTAGTCACCAAGGGTGATCTCCTAAATTAGAAAATTGTTACCACCTGTCAGACTGTAGGTGCCATAGTCCTTAGTCAGAAAAATGACCCTAAATAGTAGGAAAACATTCCAATTTCTATAAAAAAGAAAGACATTCAACTGAATTACTCAGACTTTAAAAACACACCATTTCTCATTTTACTTTAGTATAGTAATATACATTTTAGCAAAGGTCATTCTCAAGTACACAATTGTATAAACTTGCTTTCTGAATGGACAGATTGGAATTCAGGTAGCTGACCGCTGAGATGGTGTTTATGATCGAGTCCAGGAGCACTGTTCATTGCTTATGTTCCCGTCCACACCCCCCAGCCTGGCATCTCTGTTTGCTAGGTGTACACAGCAAGACCCACCTCAATGACAACATGTCCCATGTCTTTACCATGGGAGCCACAAAGAAGAATATTTACGCTGACAAAGCATGAATTCCAGAGAGATCCAAATAGACTTATTGGGCTGCCATTAATTAGCTTTGATGTTGAGACTGGGCTAGTGTCTACCTCATAGGGTTGTTGGGAGAATCAAAATATAATCAGGCTCATGAAACTTTAGCCCAGAGCCTGGCACACACTATACACTTGAAAATGGTAGAACTTTTGTTAATAAGTGATGGGAAGTTCCCATAGTGTGGAAATTTAAAAATGAAGAGAACACACTTTTTCCTTTAAGAATCACACAGAGGAGGGAGTAGAGACAGATCATAAGTGGAAACTTATGATATAAGCACATAGTAAATACAGCGTATTATAAGCAATAGGCATATATATTGGGTACTGCTTCAGTGCTCTGAAATGGGGAAGCATTGAGGATGAAAAGACCATCTACTTGCATTAAGCCTGTGAATGTGAAAGCCCAGGGCCTAGCAAGGCGTATTGTCATTCTGCTGTCCCAGTGATGGATGGGGATTCCCGAGTGATTGAATTGAACCTCTGCCATTACTATCGATTGTTGGGATAGACTTCTTGATCAGAGCCAGTGGGCTGCAGTCTGGTTGGTGGTCACACTGACATAAGGTTTATGACCTTTCATAGGCTTTCCATCTGCCTGGGACCTAGGATCAACCTGGCAGTAAAGGAGTTGGAAAACGAGGATTGAATTAAGTGACCGCAGATCTAAGCCATCTGTGGCTAGAGACTCTGCCTTCTTTTGAGGTTTTTTTTTTTTTTTTAGTAAGGCACAGAGGTGCAAATGAGATGCATGGAGGTTTAAGTAGTAGCTCTGATTGCCTTGCTTTTTGTCCCTGAGTAAGTTACGTATTCACTCTGAGCCTCAGTTCACATTGTCCACAAAACATGAAGAATGAGACTGATCTCATTAGATTTGGGGGGTTTTGTCTTTAATAACAACTTTACTGAGATATAACTTACATATCATAAAATTCAGTTTTTTAAAAGTGATTTCAGTGGTTTTTAGTATATTTACAGCATGCAACCTTCAGCACTATCTAATTCTAGACCATTTTCATCACCTCCAAAAGAAACTCATACCATTAGCTGCCCCTCCCATTCCCCAGGAAACCACTAATCTATTTTCTGTCTGTATAGATTTGTTTATTCTAGACATTTCATATAAATGAAATCATATAATGAGTGGTCTTTTGTGACCGTCTTCTTTCACTTAACACAATGTTCCCAAGATTCTGTCATTTTGTGGCATGTGTCATTACTTCATTTCTTTTTATTACTGAACAATCTTCCACTCTATGAATATAGCATATTTTGTTTGTATAGTCATCTGATATGTGACAGACATTTGAATTGTTTCTTCTTTTTTGGCCATTATGAATAATGCCATGGACATTCACATTCAAAGTCATACATGGACATCCGCCTTCATTTCTCTTGGGTGTAGCAATGAAATTGCTGGATCATATGGAATCTCTACACTTAAATTTTTGAGAGTTTGTCTAACTGTTTTCCAAAGCAGTCATACCAATTTACAGTTCTACCAATAATAAATTAGGGTCCCAATTTCTTCACATACTTAAAAACACCTGCTATTGCCTGTCCTTTTGATTTTAGCAATTTTAGTGGGTGTGAAGTGGTATTGCATTGTAATTTTGATTTGCATTTCCCTAATGACTAAAGAGGCAGAACATCTTTTCATGTGCTTATTCACCATCTGTATCTTTTCCTTGCAGAAATATCTATTAAAATGTTTTGTTGATTTTTTATTGGGTTATGTCTTTTATTGTTGAGTATTAAGAGTTCTTTACATATTCTGGATAGAAGATCCTTAACAGATATATAATTTGCAAATATTTTTTTTCCATTCTGTGCGTTGTATTCACTTTCTTGATGCTATCCTCTGGAGCACAAAAGCTTTTTATTTTGGTGAAGTCAAATTGACCTACTTTTTCTTTTGTAGCTTATACTTTGGGCATCATCTCTAAGAATCCATTGCTTACCCCTAGGTCATGGATATTTACTTCCATGTTTCCTCCAAGAATTTGTAGTTTAGCTCTTGCATCTAGGTGTTTAATCCATTTTGAATTTCTGTATATGTTGTAAGATAGGGGTCCACCTTTTTCTTTTGTACATAAAGATGTGGATATCCAGTTGCCCTGGCATCATGTGTTAAAAAGAGTATTCTTTTCCTATTTAACTATCTGGAGACCCTTCATTAGTATTTGAAGAATAAATGACATAATCTATGTGAAGTTCCTGGTATATGGCAAGTTTCAATATGTGGTGGCCATTCTTATCATTATTGTTAGGCTAATGTGTACATTCCCAAGAAAAATATAATAGATTATAGTTCCTCATTAGTAAAGACTGCAGCAAATAGAAGAAAAGAGCAAGTGGCTGCAATGAACTTGAAATCTTCTATGGAAGGTTTGCAAATAATAATAGTAAAAACAATTGCAGCAGCTAACTTTTATGACTATTTCCTATGCACCTGACAACTTAGGTAACTCAATAAGTTCTCACAACAACACTGTAAAATAGGAACTATTTCATCTCTTTTATTCAGATGAAGAAATGTGGGCTTAGCATGTTCAAGGTTCTCAAAATAATAATAACTTGTTCAAGGCCACCTAAGCAGCAACCCACAAAGTGGATATTTGGATTCAGATAATTCATGATTATGAGGGGGTTCAATCTCAGAAAACAGGAGTGAGAGGCTTGTCAGAATAAGAGAAACACAGGATGGCACCTGCATTGACTAACATGGTGAGAAGGTGGTTAAGAGGGTTGGACCCTGTGGGTTTGAATCTCAGCTCTGCCATTTACAAGCTGCCATGACCTTGGGTGCCTCAGATTCTTCAACATAAGATAGGGTTAATTGGGCTTCTTATCTTATGGACTTATTGTGAGAAATAAATGTGGTTACATTATGTAAAGTACTTAGAGAACAATTCCTGGAACATAGGAACTGTTCAAAAATTCTCTGTGATGCTGATGGGGAGCTTCATATCTGATCCAAAGCTTCTTTTCCAGAATTATTCCTACTATCAGGGCCAGCTTCATGGGTGTGCAACCTGTGTAGCCACACGGGATCCTATGCTTAGAAGGACCCTAGACTTAGCTTTTAATGCTCTGTTGTGACCATCTTGAAATTCTTAATTATTTTTTGAACACGGTACATTTCTATTTTGCCCTGGGCCCCCAAAATTAGGTTTTCGGTCCTGGGCAGGCTGGACATATTCCCTCTCTCTCAGCGATGCCTAACGCAGCCCATGCACACATACAGACACACACAGGGACACTCACAGAGACACACCACCTCCTTGACTGCCACTGTGAGCTCCAGCGGATCTCAGTGTGGAAGATAGTGCTGTTCACTTTAATTACTATGTCAGCAAGGCCCATGCACACCCACTTGACATTCCTGATTTATTACCTAAAAGTGAGTGCAGTGCATACTGGGCCCCAATCCTGCCTCTATTATTGGACTGAAAACCTCCATTGACTTCAGCTGGCAGCCTGCACCACTAATTGAGGACAGAGTTTGGCCCCACGGGTTTTATATAGAACATTTTTCTTTATTTCTTGTTTTCATGGGTGTGTGTTGTGGGCTGGGGATTATTTTTATGTTTTCCCACTTCCTGACTAGTTTTAGGACTTGTTTGTTTGGAGACTGCTTTAATAAATTTGCACAGCAGGGCGAGTTAGTACCAGGGCTGGCGTATTTAACCAGCAATCACCTTCTTTTCGGTTTGTTTTCTAGTGTTTAACTCCAGGGCACAGTCACTCGGTTTCAGTACCAAACCTCTGATAAGATCACCTGTCCCTGCTCTAGAGATACCGTGGTGGCTTCACTCCAGGACAGGGCTCTGCTCCCATGAAGAATAATACATAGCACATCACCACTGCACTGTTAACGTGTTCTTGAACTTAAAGGATAGTTTCCTGTCTGTTTCCTCTTCTAGACTGTGAAGACCAGAGGGCAGGGACCTGGTTATCGGTATAATTTCAGTGTCTAGTGCAAAACCTTTATTTGAAAATATTTACTGGACATCTGTTCTGTGCCAGATGTAGTAGATGTGACAACGAGAGAAGTGAGGCCCCTGCTCAAGACGGCTTTACATTTTGTAGGTGAAACACAGGTAAGTCAAGGGTAGTAGCAATAATTGCAGAGTAAGATTGGTATTAAAACTATAATCAGAGGATGGGATAAAATGAGTGTGTGTGTGTATGTGTGTGTGTATGTGTGTGTGCATGCGCACAGACACTGTGGTCAGGGAAGGGCTCCTGGGAGAAGTGAGTTCTGGTTGAGGCCTGAAAGCAGTAAGTAACCGGCCATATACGAGTCATCACCACGGGCTGAAGGAAGCAGTCCTGCAAAGGCCCTGAAGCTTTGAGGGGCAGGTGATGGGGGAGCACAGTGAGCATGAGGACAGTGGTAAGGATGAGCCTGGCCGGGTGGGCACGTGGCAGTCTGTGTGGCCCTGGTTAGGAGCTAGACTTATTCCAAGGGCAATAGGAACCTTGGGGAGAGACACACTGTCACTACATTTTCAAAGAGCACTCTGGCTACTTTGTGAGAAAGGAGCTGTGGGAAGAAGTGGACAAGTTTGAAAGGAGGAAGACCAGCTAGGAGGTTTTGTGTTAATTTGTTAAACTGATTAGGTTATTTCTGGAAAGAAATTGATATTATCCTTGCTGAGGCTGGTAGTGGAAAGTGGGGGAATGGATCAGGGTTCAACAACCACTCACTCTGAGAACCTATATCAAGGTCACATTCCTCTTGCCTGAGTCCTTGCATCTACATGTCCAATGAACCTCAGAGCCCCCCAAGTGTCCCCTTAGTGCTGGTGAGGCTGAATTTTTGGGAATTGAAGGGCCTGGCTGGAACAGAGTGGAAGGAGTCACATGCACAGGGGGTGATTTTGCTCAGGAGGGAAACTGGAGAGAAGAGGGCATTCTCAAGCAGGAGAGCAGTGTGGCAAACAGCTAGGGGACCCTGACGTGAAGTGGCAGCTTGTTTAATAGAGGGTGCATTGCAGCGGTATCAGCAATGCAGAGTTGGGACTGCAAGTGCCCACACTGCAACTTATTTAAAGAGGCTATTGTAAACGTCCCTGAGCCAGTTAATTACTAGTTTTTGTTATGTCAGGAACTCCTCAAGTAAAAGCAGAAAGAAACCATTCATGACTATGTTCCAGTTCTGTAGTTTAATGGGACAAGTAAAAAAAAATTTAAAAACCGATGAAATGATTTAGTTCCTGGCAGGATTGAAACTCTTCACAAGAAAAGCTGAAATTACAGGTTGTGCCCTACCTCCTCTTACAGAAGCCATTGAAATGTCTCAGACTTAATTGGACTAATGATCCATTGCTCTTATGCGTAAACCTTGGGTGCCCACTGAGAATGGACACACTGAGGAAACGGCCTGTAAACATGAACCCAGAAGAGCATGATGACCCAAAAGGCCTTTGTGAAGCGCATGCGCAAGGCGGAGAGGAAAAAGAATGTCAGCAACACGCCCTCCCAGCTGGGACGACTCCTGTGAGCAGGCTCCATCTGTCCTGCAGCCCAAGAGCAGAGCCTGTGGAAAACAAATGGAAAAAACTCCACCTGTTTAACGGAAGACAATTGTGAAAAGGTTGGGAAGTGCAGATAACCAGGCATGCAGAGGGGGAGCAGAATTTTTTAAAAAGGCACACCATCCAAATTTATCAGGTCGTAAGTGTAATTGTATAAACTGAACACACCTGAGAGAAGAGGCAGGCTATGAATGTGTAAGACCTTCTAGACCAGAAGACATTCAGGTCTAGGCTGTAGCTCTCGCTCAGCTCTGTGGGTTAATTCAAGTTTCTGTTGGGGCATGTACCTAAGCCCCAGTGTGGATGTACGGAGTGGTGGTTTGAGAAGACATGGTACACGTGGAGTTTGCCTCTGGGTTTTACTCAGTGTCAGCACTGGGGTCTCTCACTTACAGGTGTGTGATGTCGGGCTGTTTACATTACCTTCTGATCCATCAAGTACAGGTAATGCAGAACCAATCTGGGTACCAAGGTAACCTTCATTGGGTTTCTTGGGGTTCCTTGCCTGCTTCAGACATAGGCCTAATGTTAGTGTCAGTGTTCCATATAGCAGTTAGGGGATAATTCCACTGAACATCGTGAAGTCCCTTGTTTATTATAGGTCTTTGTCAGTAACTTAGGTAGAGTAGGTTTTTCTTATTTCTAGTTTAAACCAAATCAGCACACAAGGTTTCAAAATAGCTAGAATAACTAAAATATCACTTAATAAGGCCTTGTCTTTCCTTAGCATACTTTCTAGTTACTAAGAGTGTGTTCTCCAACACTCTGAAGAAGTAGATGGTTCACACTGCCATTCTCATTTTCTCAAATAAGCAAGTAAAAGACCCTTAAATTATGTATATATAATATATTTTCCCATATTTCCCATATATAAGATCTTCCATATATTGTATGGGATATCATATATATATGTATATATATCTGTGTGTGTGTATATATGTATGACTGAATCCTTTAGGCCATATGTGGCCCAGTTAGAACTTTGGACTGTTCAGCCTGTAGGGTCATTGCCATCCTTATATCTATCCATAGACTACCTTAGATCCTCTTTACTATCACCTCTTCAAATGAGCAATGATCCAATCAAAAAATGATAATGCTTCCACTGTGTCTTAAATGAGTAGGTCCTCAGCTCATTAATGTTATTGAATAGTAACAGAAAAGAAGGAGGTGCCCACAGGCACAGAACAAGGTGAAAGATGAGTAAAGTGATGGATGGGTTTGTGAGACTTTGTTGGTTGTCTTGACAACAGTGTTTTACAGATGTGTACATACTGATCTGCATGATTTAAAGCAACAAAATCATTTTTATATTTCCTCTTTTCATTTTGCATTTCCAGGGAGGGATCTATCAGTAGGCTCAGCTTATAGCCATAGGGACTAACTATCAGATATAATCTAACAATTGGCTTGATTTGCTCCTGAGCTTCTTCAAAGAGATTGGAGTCCACACTTGCTGTTTCATTTTTTTTACCTCCTCACTCCACCAGCTGCTACTAAATTCATCAGTGATATGTTACTGCCAATTCTGATGAACAATGTTTGGTCCTCACCTCATTTGACCTAAGGAATCTGACTCTGCCAGCAAAGTCTACCCTTCTGACCGTTTCTCTGTTGGCTTCTAGGGTGCCCTCCTGTGCTCAGCCTCCCCACTGTAGGTGTTGTACTCCCCAGACTCTGGGCTCAGCCCTGTTCTCTCCTCATTCTACGATCTCTCTGGAATTCTCAGTCACAGCATGTCTTCAAACACCCATGGCCTATGAACCTTTGCTTCCAGCATGGCTCACCCTGAATGTGGTTTCTCCAACCATCTGACCTCAGACCCTGATTCCTGTGCTTGTTATTGCCAACAATCACAGCTCCTCTATACTCTCAAATTAAGGCACTTGCTCTTGGCCCTTACCTCTAACTGTTTTTCTAGCTCGTTCTCTGTAGTACACCAGCCTAAACAATCTCTTGGCCACCAGGACTATACTCTATTGTTTTTTCCATGTTTTCATTGTTTCCCACTCCTTTGAAGTTCTCATTCTCCTTACTGAGCTTGAATTCCATGCTCCCTCATAATTACTTCATGCTATCTACTATTGACATCTTTGCCCCTCTCTCACTTCTTCAAAGTTGTTTGGGAAACCACAACCTTTTAAAATCCAACTCTCTTCTTCCTCCATCCATGTAGCTGAATATGACTGGAAAAACACACACAGTCATGCAGAAAACTCACACTTTAAATCCATGACCAGGAACTTATAGTGGGTCCTTAACGCTGCCAGGCAATCACTCCATTTGTTCCTGGTCTTTTTGTTCTCTTAGTTAACTAGTCTCCCTCACCCACATACTCACCTCTCAGCTAATGATATTACTTCTACTTCACTGAAAAATTGAAGCTATCAGATGGGTAAAGTCACAGACTCCCACCCCCATATCCCCCCACCTACTGCCATCTGCACCCATGGACTTGGTCTTGCAGCCCGTTCCTACAGATGAACTGCGCATGCTCCCATCTAAGCCAGGCCCTCTGACCGTGTATCTTCCTCTTCTGCTCAAAGAGATTGCTACAGCACTTCTCCTGTCCCTCAGACATCTTCAATGTTTTCCTCTCCACTGGAACATTCCCATTCACATGGCTCCTAGTTTATGCAAAATAGAAGCCAAGGTCCCTATAGTGTCTGCAAGGCCCTACACAATCCTGCTGCCTATCAGCTCTCCGACCTCATCTCCCATGTGCCTTCCCTTGCTCTCTTCACTGCAAACTCCCTGGCCTCTCTGCCTGTCCTCCAACCTCAAGACATTTTTTCTTCTCTGGAACCTCTCCTCCCAGGTCTGCTTGACTGGCTCCCTTCCTTCCCTCAACTCTTCACTCAAATCTCACTTTTCAGTGGTGTCACCCTAGTTAAAAGCACAAAATCTCTCTCCCCAACTTCAGGATTCCTGATCCTTCCTACCTTGGTCTACTCCCTGTTTTTCTTTTATTTTTTCGCTTTTCATCTACCTTATTATACAGTAGTTTGCTTGCTTATGTTTATTGTCAATTGCCCATCTTTGCACTAGATTGTGAGCTCCTCTAGGGCACACAGCTTTAGTTTATTCACAGATGTATTCCAAGCACTTGGAACAGTATCTGGCACAGAGGAGGGGCTCTAGACACCTCTGTTGACTGACCGAATGAATACCTGCTGCTGTTGTCCATGGGCATATTGTTTTGGTTCTCGCTTCTTCTTGACTTTCTGGCCTTAGTTTCCTACAAAATTAGTTCATATATGAAAAGTTTGCTATTTCTCATGTGAACTACACTCCTTCGCCGCTCTATGGAATTATGTTCCAATCACATGGAAGTCCTGGCCTTTTCTGCATATGCCATGCTCTTTGTACCTCCAGACTTCCCGTGCTGTTGGCCTCTCTCCCCACTCCTTTGTCCAAAAGTGAACATATGCTCAAGAGTCAACTCAAATAACCTCTCTTTTGTGAAGCCTTCCTGGGAAGTTCAGGCCCTTCCCTGGGCTGCCAGAGCAAGTTGTGTGTAATTTATTATAGAAGAAGAGATTGTCTTCATCTTCTTTGTGGCCCCAGTGCCTTTTTGGTGCTTGGCACTATATGAATCAGTATATTTTTAGACCCCCCACAACTTTATTTATATACAATTGACCTGTAACATTTTATAAGTTTAAGGTATACAACATAATCTTTTAGTTTGTATTATGAAATGATTACCACAATAACTTTATTTTTCAAATATACTTTATTGATTATGTTATTACAGTTGTCCCATTTTTTCCCTTCCCTCCCTCTGCCCAGTACCCTCATTCCCTCCAACAACACCCCCCTGCTTAGTTCATGTCCATGGGTCACGCCTATAAGTTCTTTGGCTTCTCCATTTCCTGTACTGTACTTCACATCCCCCTGTCTGTTTTGTGCCTACCAATTCATGCTTCTTAATCCCTGTGCCTTTCCTCCCATTCTTCCCCTTCCCCTTCCCAGCTGATAACCCTCCAAATGATCTCCATATCTATGATTCTGTTTCTGTTCTGCCTGTTTGCTTAGTTTGTTTTTGATTCAATTGTTGATAGTTGTGAATTTGCTGTCATTTTGATGTTCATAGTTTTGATCTTCTTTTTTTAAAATAAGTCCCTTTAACATTTCATATAATGATGGCTTGGTGATGATGAACTGCTTTATCTTTACCTTGTCCAGGAAACACTTGATCTGCCCTTCAATTCTAAATGATAGCTTTGCTGGATAGAGTAATCTATGTTGTAGGTCCTTGCTTTTCATGATTTTGAATATATCTTGCCAGTCTCTTCTTGCCTGCAAAGTTTCTTTTCAACAATCAGCTAATAGTCTTATGGGAACTCCTTTGTAGGTAACTCTCTACTTTTTCTTGCTGCTTTTTCACATGAAGATTTTATTTATTTATTTTTAGAGAGGGGAAGGGAGAGAGAAAGAGAGGGATAGAAACATAAATGTGTGGTTGCCTCTCATGCACCCCCAACTGGGGACCTTGCCCACAACCCAGGCATGTGCCCTAACTGGGAATCAAACCAACAACCCTCTGGTTCACAGGTTGGCACTCAATCCACTGAGCCACACAGTCAGGGCCCTTGCTACTTTTAAGATTCTCTTTTTATATTTAACCTTTGACATTTTAATTAGATATGTCTTGGTGTAATCCTCTTTGTGTCCATCTTGTCTGGAATTCTCTGAGCTTCCTGGACTTGTGTGTTTATTTCCTTTGCCAAATTAGGGAAATTTTCATTCAACATTTTTTTCAAATAGCTTATCAAGGTGCCTCAGTGCAGTAGGTAGTGCATCAGTCTCATAATCAAATAACTTATCAATTTCTTGCTATTTCTCTTCTCCTTCTGTCACTCCTATGATTCAAATGTTTGTATGTTTGAAGTTGTCCCAGAGTCTCCTTAGAATATCCTTGATTTTTAAATTCTTTTTTCTTCTTGTTGTTCTGCTTGAATGTTTTTTTCTTCCTTATGTTCCAAATCATTGATTTGATTCTCAACTTCATGCACTCCTCTGTTGATTCCCTGTTAATTTTTCTTTATTTTGCTTAATGTAGGCTTCATTTTTGCCTAGGTCTTTTTTTTTTAATGCTGTTGAAGTACCCAATGAAGTCCTCAAGCACCCTAATAACCAGTGTTTTGAACTCTGCATCTGATAGAGTGCTTATCTCCATTTTGTTTAGTTCTTCTTCTGGAGTTTTGTTCTGTTCTTTCATTTGGAACATATTGCTTTGTCTCTTCATTTTGTCAGCCTCCCTATGTTTGTTTCTATGCATTAGGTAGAATTGCTTTGACTCCCTGTCATAGTAGCATGGCCTATTGTAGAAAACCTATAAGTTGGATGAGGTGGAGCCTTTGGTATTTGCCAGGGCAGGGCAAAGGTGAACCAGGTTGAAGGAGTCTCATATATGGTGTCTCTGGTCTGTGGCTCTGTGTGGGGTAGGGCTCAGAAAAGGGACAATGGCCTCTGTCTGGCCTCTGGAGTTTTGTCCAAGAGGAAGCTGTCCTCTGGCACTCTTCCTGATGCCAGACACTTCACTTTCTCCCTGTTTGCCCCTGGTGCCCTTCCAGCTGCTGCCCTCGTGCCGGAGCTCAGAAAGAGTGAGTCTGTGTAACTCCTAAGTTTGTTTTAGGCCCTTTAAGAGGAGCCTCCTGAGAATCCCATGTTTTCTTCTGCTGCCCCATCCCCCACTGGGTTTTACAGCCAGAAGTTATGTGGACTTATCTCTCTGGCACTGGGACCCTGGGCTGGGTGGTCTAGTGTGGGTCTGGGATCCCTTGCACCAAAGGTATCCCTCCCAATTTGTATCCACCACATGTGGGTGTGGAACTGTCTGTTCCTCATCTCCACATCTCCATGTCTCTGTATCTCTGCCCCTTGTCCCTGCCTGGATGAATGTGGCTTCTTTAACTCCTTGGTTGTTAGACCTCCATACAGCTCAGTTTTCTGGTGATTCTTGGTGATAGTTGTTTCGTAGTTTACTTGTAATTTTTGCTGTGCTTGTGCAGGCAGGCAAGCTGTGTTTACCTATGCCTCCATCTTGACTGGAAGACAGGAATGAGGATTTTTAAGGTCTGCTTCCTTAGCAGCTATGCAGTATAGTATTGTTAACTATAGTAACTATGTGGCATATTACACCCTAGAACTTATTCATCTCATAACTGGAAGTTTGTACTATCTCCACCCATTTCCCCAGCCTCTCCCTTGGCAACCACCAATCTGTTCTCTATTTTTATAAACTTGTTTTTTTTTTTTTTTTAGATTCCACACATAAGTGAGATCACACAGTATTTGCCTTTCTTTTTCTGACTTATTTCACTAAGCATTATGCCTTTAAGTTTCATCTATGTTGTCACAAATGACTGGATTTCCCTTTTTGATGGTTGAATAATATTCCATTGTGTGTATATGTGTTTATCACATTTTATTTATCCATTCATCTGTCAGTGAACTCTTAGGTTGTTTCCATGTGTATATGCTTTGTTCTCTAGTTGAACTGAACTAACGATAGAGATGGTGGCTGCCATCTAGCAAAGATCATATGCATAGTTCATATCCATGTTTGTCCCACCCTGTCTGGCTCCCAACTTCCACAACAATTTTCCCCCTTTAGCTGAGACCTCTCCATCTGTACCTACAGACTTGCCCCTGCACTCCCACCACCAGGGTCTAGGACAGTGCAGACTATGGCAGAATAAATTCCTTTCCATCATTTTTGAGCCAAAACAATGCTACACTTATCTCTTGTGTCCAATTTCTGAAACTTGGTCCTTTATTTCTTTTCAAAAACCATTTTTTATGTTTTTTAATTTTTTAGTGTACTTTTAGATAAATTCCTGGACACCGACTCCTGAGTTGTTTTAGGATTTTTACATATATTTAAGTTAATTTCAGAAAAGTTTTGCTGCCTTATGCTCCCACCAAGTGTGCATAAGCACATGCATTTCCCTGTGCCTTCTTCAATGCTGAGTAGCAACATTTAAAAATTGCTGATTTGATAAGTGAGATAAAAACATCATTTTTTGTTTTAATTCGTATCCCTTGGTTACAGATGTGTTTGCCCTCCCTTTTTTGCATTTATTGGCCATTTGTATTTCTTCTGTGGAATGTCTTCTCGTGGTCTTTGCCCATGTTTTTGTCTTTTCCATTTTGAACAACCCTTTGGTGATAGACCATTTGGCAGAATACGCCACACTGACCCCAAACAGGACTACTGCAGTTTTCTTATCTAGAAACGAGGAAATATTAGGTGGATCCATAATTCATTCTAGTAGGTCAAAATAGTCAAATAGTGGCCATTTA
The DNA here is from genome assembly GCA_004024845.1 of Tonatia bakeri. NCBI lineage: Eukaryota > Metazoa > Chordata > Mammalia > Chiroptera > Phyllostomidae > Tonatia > Tonatia bakeri. Next base: position 152,007 of record PVIA01001036.1, read on the forward strand.
GAGACTTCAACCTATAAAACCTGCCTTGTCTCTTTCACAGGGAGTTTAGGAGACTCCAATGGGTATGCAAATGAAGTATGAGCAACAAGCATGAATCAAAGTAAAGAATTAACTAGTACATCCATAGTGATCTTCTAGGTACAAAGCATTTTACCTCTGCTATCTCGCTTATTTCTCACCACGACCCTGTTAAGTATATATTCTCCCTCCATGTAGCAGATGAGGAAACTAAGGTTCTGCTAGTTTCTCATAACTCACAAGGAGCAGAGCTGGATGTTTGCCTGAAACAGTTGAACCCTGGGCCCACGATCTTCCTACTGTGAGAACCTGCTTCCCTCCAAGACCTTTATAAAGGCTGCTAAACTAACTTCCCGTCAGGTGTAATCTCCTTCTGTGGCACACTAAACAATGGACAGTAGCCAAAGCTGTGTAGACCCAACTTGGGTCAGCTGGTGATTGACCAGTTCTCATTAAAAACAGAAAGAGCATTATTGAGTGTGATTATTTTCTTTGGAAGTGATGGTGTTTCAGAGATATGCAATATTGGGTACCTAAGAATATGTTTGGTTCGCAGGGGTAAAGGCTGTAATGATTCGGAATCATGGCCACCCTGGGCAATTCCTTAGGTCTTTCTCATTTACAGTTGCCTAGGTTATGACAAAACAGATTCACAGCCCTTACAATGCAACTGGGAGAATGATGCTCTTAGAATTCTCACATTTCCAGAGAGGTATCATGTGCTTCATAGTCCCATACCTCTCCATCTGGGCATGTGAGGATAAACAAAATTCCTGGAAGAATAATATTTCTAGAAATATGAAGAAAACTTAATTTCTTTCATTTTATATCCAGATGTTTTCCAGCAGGAAGAAAAAATCTCCACAGAATGCAAGGTTCCCAAACAAATAAAACTTCCAAAAGAATTTTCCTTTTAGCAGATCTCATTGTTTTACTTGCAAACTAGCTGGTGAATAAAAGATGCTTTGCAGTTTGCAGAGTCAATTAAAAGTGTTTCTTAGGGACAAGGAGACATATCCATAATACATCAACAGATATTTTTTGAGGGGGTCATCTCTCGGCTCTAGTTCATCTTTATAGGTAGTGCTTTCGTAACAAAAGAAGCAGCTAGAGTTTACAAACAAGACCCTGGGACCAGGCAGTGTGGAGATGCCAAAATGAATGAGTGTTGGTCATTGACCCAGGCCTTGAAAATATGGAAGGGGATTAAATCTAAGGCAGAAACTTGTATGTTCCATAATGAGGCAACAAACAAAATTCTGTGGCAATTGAAGTGGGAAGAGATCGTTGCCGCCTGGGGATACCTGGGTGGACTTCAAGGAAGAAGTGGCATATGGGATGGGGAGGTTTTGGGCAGGCTGAGAATGGGAATGAAGATTTCAGGCAACAGAAGGCAGAAACAAAGTCCAGGGTCACAGTGACGTGGAGGCAGAGGAGTGGTGAGCAGTGGGGTTTGGGTAAGCTGCTAGGTGGGGGGGAAAGTAGGATCTCAGGCCTGCAGATGGAACATGAGCCCCCTGGGGAGCGGGGGTACTATCACCCACCTCGCTCCTCGTCACGTCTCAGTCCCTAGTCCTGTGCCTTTTACAGGAGGTGTTCCAGGATATTGATAATCTCAGTAAATGTATAATTAAATCAAGATTCCATGGGCAATAGAGGAGGAGAAAGCCATCAGGGTTAGGCTGGTCATTCTTTTGTTTAATTCACTCTGGGCACTTTGTAAGTTGGTACACTATTTCCTAATAGAGGAGAATCCTCCCTTGTTTAGACAGGTAGTTGCCTACCTGAAGAAAATCAATTAAAGAAGAGAATCATAGAAAAGTATGGATTTATACCTGAAATTTCAAAATGTTATCCTAACATGAATAAATGTACTTTGTTCACTAGTTTTTTTTTTTGTTTGTTTGTTTTAAATACAGGGCCAAGGCTTTTCCTTTGAGTAAGGGTCCACCAATTAGGCTCCCTAAGTCATTTTGCAGAAACTGCCCATAACTAACTAGCTATGATTTCCAGTTTAGGTTCACTGCACGTGAGAGGCAAGTTGAAGGACCCCTGTGAAGCAATCTGAGTACAGAACTATGCTGAGTTTTGACTTTGTTACCCCAGTCTTTTACACTTGCCTTGCCTGTACCTCATCGGGCAGAGATTGTCTTTAGCCTCACCAATTCTTTCCAAAGTATTCGACTTAGTTTTTAGAGAAAACAGCTCTTTTATTTTTCAGAAATCATATTTCATCAGGTCACATAACACTGACCAAAATTATGTAATTATAATAACAAGGAAATTTGTAATAAGGAGTCTAAGTAACAGCACACCTGATTGCAGGAGTTGGAATAAGAAGTTTAAGTAACAGTGTATAATTCAGATTGTAGGAGTAGAAACCACGGGCTAACTAGGGTGGCCTCCTCTGTACCACTGCTCATGTGCCAAGGGCCTCAGCCCATGAACCCTCCAGGGGAATGAGACAGCACCTGTGAACTGGGGAGCTGGTTACTCTCCAGATGAGAGAGCTTCCAGGCTTCCCCTAGCACCTCTTACCACAAAGCACTGAAACCTCAGCCAGATCTGATAAGGGTCATGCAAACCAAACCTAAAGCTGACCTGCCTTAGAGTTCATCTGAGGTGCCCAACCTCAGAAATGCCAACAGGATACTGCTCTAACACTTTCACTTACCATTGGGTCCCACGGCCCAGTCTTCACAGCCAGCGTAGGAATGAAGCTCCAGGGTGTGGAATTGTTTTAGCATAAATCAGTCCAAAGTGGGAAGGAAGGCTCTTGGGGATCATGGAACAGTGCTCAGCATGTTGCTAATATGTATTAAATAGCTCCAAATAAAAATGGACATTGCTTTCTGCTACACTAGGCAGATTGCTTGACTCTCTGGGAGTTGAGTACTTGGAGGAGAAAAATGAAGGCTTCCAAGACTCTGGCTGGTGTCCTAGCAAATTCATTTTCCCTTGTCAAGGTGACCAGTTCCCTGCAGGAAGGAAGGGAAGGCAAGTCCACCTGAGCATGTCAGGCCAATGCCCCAAAGCCTGGTGATCTTGTCCTACACACAGAAGACACAGTGACCTCCTGGAGAAAAGACCTGGGGTGAGGTCAGGAGCCAGCCACCCCATCCTTTCTTGTGCCGAACTGGTCACATAACCTACCGAGAGAGTATCCTTTGAGGCCTGAATGTTATTTTTTTTTCTGTTAAATGACAGCAAACTGAAAGCATTTGTGAAAGTCATGCACTGTTCTGACAAGGCCATAGGATATTACACAGTTTATTCAGGGGCAAGAACCATGCACTCATCTGTCTCCTCATCCTCTGAGTATGATCTGACTGATGCCTGTCTCCCCATTGATCTGCACACCAGGGTTAATTAGTGCCTCTGCCCTCCCAAATGATCCTACCCCTCAAGATTACCCTAGGGGCATGAGGGTCATTGCCTAGAAGAATATGGTCAGTTAGGGAGTTGAAATACTAGTTTTTTCCCTCTATCTTGTGACTGCTCTGAAGACGCTTAAGGTCCTTTCCACCCATGTCCTCAGTCTCTCTGAACACCAAGCATGTCAGTCTTTCCAAACCTCCTACCACAGAGCAGATGTTTAGAGTTTTCCAGAGCAGACAGGGTCTTTTTCTGAATCATGCTCACCTGAAGAGTTGTAAAGTTCAGCTGGTGACTCCGGGAGCCCCTGGTTTTGTGAACCATCCCCTGGAAACTTCCTGCATTGCCTTGTTTTAGGGAGAGGAGTCAAACAAACTAATCAGTGAGTCAGCTGGTAAAATGTTCTTTCTGGTACAGTGTGTGAAATGCCTCTGCCATTAAAGCAAGCAAAGCAAAAGCAAAACATTGGCAAACAGGGAAATGATTTCTTTCAAACAAAAGAATGGTGGTTAAATCTGATAAGGAACAAGTGAACCTCTAGTTCTTCCTGGTTAGTCGTGGCTTGGGCTCAGAAAAGGTTTTAGAATGTGTTTCTGGAGGTCATATAAAAGAAGCCTTTCTTTAGAGCCACCTTTGGGGTTGGGCTGAGGAGGGGTGGAAACTGGAGACCCAGGCTAAAGGATGGAGCCCTGAAGACTAGCAGGGTTGGGAAGGGCCCAAGGCAGCAAAGACCAGACGGCACTGCCATCTGGCTTTGGTTTCGTGGGCTTTGGAAAGTGAGTTGGTGTTCTGAAGGCAAGGCAAGAGGATTCCTCTGCCAGGGAACATGGTAAATAAGAATTTGTCTCCAGGCCACGGATTCTGGAATTTCCCATAATTAACATTCCAGCTAAATATTCAAAAGGCCCAAGCCTTTGGTAGACCTGCAAATTAAAGGAGGATAAAGAATTTAGAGCCTAGTTGTGAGGGTAATTGTCCGGGAAACCAGTGCATTGGTTATCTGTGGATTGTGACTCAGTTTTTACATCTGTAAAGTGACAATAGATTCACAAAATTAAAAAAAAAATGTGGATGCTGACTAGGGTCTTAGAGTTAACCTGGTCTACTTCTTTTACTTTAGAGAAAAGGATCTGGAAGAGGTGAAGCTTGTTACTCTGATAGTATTAATTTTAATGATAGTATTGACTGTGCTGAATGTCCTAAGAAATTCACTTAATCCTCACAAATTCTTCCTGCACAGGCATTACTACTAGACCTACTTTACAGATGAGTAAACTGAGATGTAAGGTGGTTGAGCTTCCTGCTCAAGGACGTGCAACTGGTATTAGGTGTCACTGGATTTAAGACCAAGTCTAGTGGACTGGAGAATCTGAGGTCTTAGAAAAGTAGCTCATAGTAAGTAGCTCATGTAGAAAACTGTTTTTATATGTCTAGGGTTTGGAAAGAACCATAAAGGTAATATGTAAGGGATATATATTACATATATATAATATACGTATATTATGGTGCTTTTATAATAGCCCATGCTGCATTATTTAACAACTATAACAGAAAGAATGTTACGTGCTGGTTACCGTATTAAATTGTATACCTAGTTTACATCGATCATTTAATCCTCACTTCAACACTGTAAGTGATGTTATTATACCCATTTTTATAGATTAGTAACCTGAAGTGCAGAGATGTGTCAAGGTCTTAAGGTCTCAATGGTGGAGTCAGGATTTGAACCCACAGTACTAACTTCTATGATGAACATATACCTGACACACCTGTTATAGACATGTGCTCCCACACAACTACCATGGAATGACAATTTACATTCATTATGGTAACCTTGGTCCTTAAAGACAGGTTGAAATATAATCACCAAGTCTTTGTTGAGAGATGCATTCTATTGTGCTCGAGTGTTTTGGAGATGGGTAGTCTGTCTAGTCTCCAGATAAAACTTTCTGGAATAATATAGAAATTCCTGACTATTCATCCATAAGGATCTGTTTGCTTAGGTTGGAGGGATTGACCTGGCTATAGCTCACCCTTGTCCTGCTCTTTTCTCTTCAGAATTGGAAGGGAACCCTGCCCTGCCATTAGTCTCAGCTTGCTCCCTGTGGTTGGTTGTGTTGGAAGTCACGTTGCAGATGGGACAATAATTCAGTTTTGTGAAATAGTGGTGTTGAAAGGTATAGAATGAAATTAGTTAATGTAGAAGCCCCTTTCCAAATGATTTCATGTCTAAGATTTAAATTATTCATTTGAGAAATTAATCAGTTTGGATTTTAGAAGTTACTATAGGGTATTTTTTTCCCTCTTATTCTTTTGCCTCTAATGGATAATTGGAGGGAATTAGCTTTTATATTAAGAAGATAAAACATGAGTTTGCAAAGTTGCCATCTGATCTTATTGCCTGGTGAGCTCCTAGGGAAAAGGATTTTCTGATGAGTCTTGGATCTTGAGGTGCTTGAGGGTAGGAGCTATGTATATGCTATTCTCTGTGTCTATTATTTAATGCACACCTGGACACTGTGCACTGGCCTGTTAAAGAATATGTGGGAGTTGGCTTGAAAAGGAAAAATCCCAACTAGAGAGTTGCCCTGTTTAGGAGCTAACCATCTGTCTTTTCATGGCCTTCTTTGCTTGGCTGCCTACTTGAATGTAACCCTGGGCTAGATGATCATCCACAGGTACACAGGTATAGGTGCTATGGGTTAGTAAACCTTACAAAGGGATTGTACATTAGCTGAGATCCATGTTTCATGTGCATTTTACTGAGCTAGTCCAAAGACAGTGCCCTGCTCTGGGAATGAGGCCCACTGAGTCAAGTCAGGCCTCTTGGCCTTTTTTCTTATATGGTAATGCCTATTTATGAACATGAAATTTACCCGTGTGTTTATCCATGGTCTCTAAGCATATGAACAAACCCCCACCCTTTTGCACATCTATTGATCTTCAACTTGGTAAGAAAGAATCACTTTTTTACTTTGTATTAGTAATTTTGTGTAAAAATTATCAGAGCAATGATTTATGGAATGTTTTTTGGATGCCTTGATTTATGCTTGGAACTTTATTGATAATTATTTGTGATAATTGTCATTACCATACACTTATTATATACTAGTCACTGTGCTAAGTGCTTTACAGATATTGATTCATTTAATCCTTAAAACCATCTTATGAAGCAAATACAATTAATAAACCCATTATACAGAAGAGGAGACTGAGGATCAGTGAGGTTAATTAACTTGCCCAAGGTTACCCAGATGGTAAGAGGCAGAGCCTACAATCAGGCAGTCCAAGTACTTATACTATATTCTTTATCACTGCAATACATATATAACTTGTTCTTTAAATCTGCAGTCTTCTTCCTCCATAACTGTAAATACCTAATAAGGTTCATATTTTGATCTCAGGTCTGTCTGCTTTCAGAGTCCTTCTCTTTCTATTCCTCAAATCACCTTTAAGGAAGATAGACTCTGAGTTGCCTATCAGTTGTTTCTTTCCAGGCACAGAGAAATAGGTAGAATTATTTATATTACATACGATGCCTAAGCAAATCCAGTAGTTTAGTCCACTGGTGTACCACTTTCTTTGGCATTTGTATCTTTTCTTCAAACTTTATAAATGGTAAACCAATATGTATAAGAGATTAAGACAGAGGTACTGTGTTTGAATTAAGGGTAGAGGGCTAGTGTTCTTCTTGTGCCTACCTCCCATGAGCCATGGTTTTTTCAGCTTCTCCATGAGATTCTGAGGAATAGCAGAAAGCACAGCAGGAATATCACAGGTCTCATCCCCAAGTCAGAGATATACGGCAACCATCGCCAGGTGGAGAGTTATTTATCTTATTTCTGCACTTATCAAACACAACATTATTTCAAGACATTATGGCTTTAAAAAGAAAAGTACTGTTTTTAGCCAAAGATACATTTTCTAAGCCCATCTTCCTAGAGTTACCATTAAAAGACATTTATTGGTAACATCAAATCAATAAGCACTCATTAAGTGCTTACCAGTCCTGGGAATACAAAATTCAATATGACATGGTAACTTCTATCCTAAGTTATGATCTGACTGTTATTACTCCATTTTATAAATGATTTCCCAGGCAGTCAGGGCCAGTTCATGCTACCTTGTATTTCTCCTCCCACAAGAACTCTAACACCCAAGTCCTATACACATCACAAATACAGGTCACTCTACGATTTCACTAAGCAGCTGAAATCAAGCATAGCTCACTTTCTTCCCACAGACAACCCAGAGGATATGGCAGTCATGGATCTCAAGTGCTGGCTTCCTTTGTATAAACTAAAATAGGTCATAGACAACTCGTGGCAAAATGTAGAGTATCACGAAGCCAAACATAATGTTTTCTCGCTGCATCTATCATCTTTACCATTTTATCAGATTAATGTTTTTGAATGTTGACCTTCAGATCTAATGATAGAAAAATCTGACTCTTCTGAAGTGAAAGGGGTGGGAAAGGTGCCCTATTTAGATTACAAGTGTATGGGGTTATGGCAAAGAGCACTACATGTCCAGCAGATTCCCTTTGTCTTCTATGCACATACCTAGACTACATTTTCAAGCCTGCTTTGCAGTTAGGTGACATTATGTCACTTAGTTCTGGCCTATACATATGGGCAGAAGTGATGGGCACCATTTCTAGGCTCATAAAATCAGTCTACACACCCTCTGTGGCTTCTCCTCCTTTATTTTCTGCCTGAGTGGAGAGGGATCTGAGGATTTAGAGGAGGGTTGAGGCAGAGGATGGAAAGAGTGTGGGTCTCCAAGTGACTATGTGGAGCCAGCTCCTCTCCACCAACCTACACTGGATTGTGACATGAATGAGAACCAAATGCCATTGTGTGAGACCACTGAGATTTGGAGAATGTTCGTTACAGGAGTTAGCCTATTCTAATACAGAGATACAGTGAATAGAGCATAAGAATTAGAGTCAGACAGTTCTGGGTTCTATACAAACTTTTCCACTTTCCAGCTGTGTGACCTTGCAGAAATTACTTAACCTCTCAGAGTTTCAACTTCATTTGTACAATGGGAATATAATAACACTTATCTCATAGGATTGTGGGAGAACTCTGTGAAAACATATGTGTATAGTGTCTGTTACATAGCAGGTGTAGCAAGATTACAAATTTACTCACACAATCCAATTGTGCAAAGAAAATGTAATTTCTTTATTTCTCTATAACTGACTGAATTTTCTTCAAGATCCTCCAGCCCGGGGGTAGCAGAGAAACAAACGTGAACTTTAAATGAGCCAATTAACAATATGTCAGTCTCCTTTCAGTATGAAATGATCTCTTTCAGGTAAATGTTTGGGTTTCAGAATCTTCCTCCTCAGGATGGTAGATGGGGGAGTTTACTTTGTTGCCATGGTGATGGGGAGTGGTCCCAGAGGTCTTTCTGCAGGATCTTGGTGGTTTTCTGAGTCCTCACTAGCCCTGTTGGATTTTGTACTTCCCTTGTATTGTTAGTGCTTGCCCAGCTGGCATCTGCTGCTAGAAACTGAAGATCTCTCTCAGCTTAGTAATGGCCCAGTGGGCCTCTGTTTTGACCCAGCTGGTGTTGTGTAGCCTTCTGAGGTCTGACTCTGATCCCCTCTTGCTTACTGGCCTGGGCTGCGGTGGGCCACAGAGTCACTTTTCTCCAGCATAATGACCTCTCTGGTAAGCTGACTGTCCAACAAGTCAGTTACTTTCCAGTTTCTTCACTAGAGCATCCAGAAACTTCCGAATCCTTTCCACGCAAGAAAGGAGACTCCAGAAGACCAATTTGAACCCTCTATCAGCCTAAACATTATTTTTCTCTGATATGGCCACCACATGCTGGGCATAGGGGTGGTAGCAGTACTCTGCAAGATAGTCTCTCTGGATACAGAGACAAGGACAAGGGCCTCTTTGCTTTTGGTATCTGTGGCTGACAGAGTTTAGGGTGACCCCTATGATCCCCACTTCCTGCTTTTCATGCCCTTGTATAATCTCCCCTTGTGTATATGAAACCTGTGATTTCTTCCAAAGAACATAATATGTCAAAGGGGTGTGTATCAGTTCTGTGATTGTATCACATTCTGCCAGGCTCCACCTTTCTAATAAACTCACTCTACTGACTTCCCTTGCTGACTTGATGAAGTGTCCATGTTGGTAACATCCATGTGGTAAGCAACATGAATGACCTCTAGGAACTGCAGGTGACTTCTAGGATCTGAAGGGCCAAAAACCATCAGCCAATAAGGAACAATGGCCCTGAGTCCTGCTGTCACAAGGAAATAAAAAATGCCATCAACCTGAGTGATTTTGGAAGGGATTCTTCCCCAGTCACGTCTCCAGATAAGAACACAGCGGGGCCGACATCTCGATTGCAGCCTTGTGAAAAGCTAAGCAGAGGACCTGTGAGGTAATAAATGAGTGCTATTTTAAGCTGCTAAGTTTGTGATAACTAGTTATTCAGCAATGATTAAGTCTCAAGAACTTTGGCTGAGAAAAATTGTTCATGGCATGTGTGACCCATCATTTCTGCACCCCCCCCCCCCCGTTCCTTTATGCTTTCCACAATACACTGAGGGTTAGAAGGACAGAGTTTAATTTTTCTCTTCAGTCTGGTGGGAGAACCCCCACCTTTATCCCCACCTACACATACATCAATACTTTCTCCCTCCTGAAGTGGCACTCTCTCTACTTTCTTGGTGTTCAAAAAGTAGAGTGGCTGCTATAAAACCCAATTTAGAAGTAGAGATAAAAAATATACAAGGATTAATATTTAAAAATATTAGCCTCATGACATAAATCATAACATATAGTTTTCTTCCCTTTAGATTCAGTTGGTATGAACCTTATTGTTTCCCCAGGTCAGGACGTTTTATAAACCATCTTTAACTATAATTTTCTCCTACATTTTGCCCTATTTCATAATTCTCCTGGCATGAGGAAGACCACTGAGACCGGGTGACCACCCACTCAGACATAGATATAGCTTGCTATAAATGCTCATAGGGACTGATTTCCTATAGGAATACATCTGTTGGAAATATGATCAGGATTAGGGACTATCGAGGGTGGGTTCTTGGAATATAATCACAGATTATTTGAGCTGGAAGGAAAATTACAAAGTCCAAATATTCTCATTTTACAGAAAAGGAAACTGAGTCCCAAGGAGGTGAAATGACTTGCAAACATTCACCCTGTGGGTTATTCCAAAGCTAGAACCAGAATCTGAGTGTCTGACAAGCTGTCCATGCAGCAGTTTTCTGAAGACATCATGTATAATCTCCAAATATGTAGCAGACAGTGCTTTATGAAGCAAGTTTTGCCAGAGTAGACAATTTTTTTTAGATTCATTTTCTTGAGACCTCTTCTCTTTGTAAGAATTAAGTTTTTTATCCTTTTCTGCTGGTAAAAGAAAATCGTGCCGGGAAAAGTCAAAGAATAGCAGCTTCCCTCTGACCTGCTAAATGGTAATCACAGCTGTGGGACTACATCCCATTGCACCCCAGGGAGTGAGATATGGGGCATTTACAAACTTTGGGTTCCATTTGGGTTGTCTGGACCTGGGCAGTCTACTGACCTTGGCTGGATACAAAAAATTTAAACTGTGCTTTTATGTGTAGTTTCTTCTTTCTCTGTCTCTCTTTTTTCTTCTCAGGAAAGAGAGGTAGTCTTTATTTTATTTTTCTTTTCAGTCCTGAGTTTCTGACAAAGCCCTGGAAATATGAATACAGCCTTTTGAAAATGAGTGAAAATCTCTTTTTTAAAAAACAATTCTTTTGTCACATTTATTCATTTTGCAGGGATTCTTTCACTACTAGAATTAGAAAATGGTTGGGTCAGAGAGGATGACTTTCCTAAAACATGTTGTTATCTTATTCTAATGCTCATAAGAGGGCTCTTTGCAGATGAACAGTAGCTCAAGACACTGTTAATGTTGCTTCTTTTTATTTTCTCCTGGTCCTGACAGCAGTCAGTTTACGATGTCAAGCAGGATACCATCCTTCCATTTTGTGTGAGACAGTGTAGTGTGATGGATAAGAAATCTGGTCACGGATTCTGATGGAACTGAGTTCGGACTCTGTGATTTTGGATGAGTTATTTCACTACTTTGTCTTAGTTTCTTTGTATGTAAAATGAGGAGAGTAACAGTGCTTAGCTCATAGGGGTGTTGTGAACATTTTTTTAAAGTTTTTTTCTTAATTTTAATTGTTCAACTACAGTTTTCTGCCTTTTACTCCCATCCCAACCCACCCCCCAGCCCTCCCCACCTCCCTTCCATTCCCCCCCTTGTTTTTGTGAACGTATCCTTTATACTTGTTCCTGCAAACCCTTTCCCTTTTCCCCTGAAATTCCCTTCCCTCTCCCCTCTGGTCACTGTCAGCCTGTTCTCTGTTTCAGTGTCTTTGGTTATATTTTGCTTGTTTGTTTGTTTTGTTGTTTAGGTTCCTATTAAAGGTGAGATCATAAAGTATTTGTCTTTCACCACCTGGCTTATTTCGCTTAGCATCATGCTTTCCAGTTGCATCCATGCTGTTGCAAAGGGTAGGAGCTCCTTCTTTCTTTTTGCTGCATAGAATTCTGTTGTGTAAATGTACCATAGTTTTTTGATCCATTCATTTACTGATGGGCACCTAGGTTGCTTCTAAACACTTGGCTATTGTAAATTTTGCTGCTATGAACATTGGGGTTCATAGATTCTTTTGGATTGGTGTTTCAGGGATCTTAGGATATAATCCTAGCAGTGGAATTGCATTAAATGAGATAAGAAATACAGCATGTCTAGCACAGAGCCTGGTACATAGTGAGTGATATCATGACACGCAGGACACTGTTAAGATTATTGTGCATATTTGATCGTCCACATTCTAGCTGGACTGAAAATTCCATCAAAGCAAAAACTATGTTTGTTTTATTCATTACTACAATGTATAGCTTAGTGTCTCCTACAAGGAAAGTACTCAGAATATATTTATGTGAATAAATGAATGATCAAAAACTAACAACTGTTACCAGTGGATCGCACAGGCCAGCTGAGTCCTGTGGGCAACACCTTGTCCCACACGCACATCCAGACTTGCCCTTACAGAAATGTGGGCATCAACAGCTTTCATTCTTCCTACCTTGGACATATTTAATTCTAGTGGAGGAATTTGAAAAGGCGTTCCTTCATAACCCGACATTGACTGGAGCTTATAGAAGATTCTAACAGCATGAAGTTTAAAAACAGTATGTGAAGGGGAGTTAGAAAGGGCAAGTGATAAAATAGTCTGGTTGGGAAAATAAAGTTTCTTATATCTTAGTTCTCAAAATTCAAAAGCCCATGTGAACCCCTCATGAGTTCAATAATTTCCAAGGAAACTGAGGCTTTTAATGTTCCTGTTCCATTATAGATAATTTCCTTCTCATAGGAGGCCTCTAACAGCAGTTGAGATGGAAATAAAAATAGTCTGAGGAGAGAGAGTGGGAAAAATAAAAAAGGAGCATAATATGAAGGCGAGACAGATCCTAGGGAGGTGGAGCATTTGGTAAACAAGCTTTCTCTAGACAGCGATCGGATTCATCTTCGCGTCCCTAGGGCCTCGCAGGCAGTGCCGACCTGTGAGCTCCTCAGCACGCTCACACCCGGTGGGGAGGGTCTGTGAGGGGAAGTGGTGGAGGAGGGGAAGGAGCCAGAGTTCAGAAAGCTGGAGCAGGGGAGGCCACCACAGGCAAGTGTCCAGTGACTGGGCCGAAGAACAGAAAGAGGAAGACAAATGAACGGAAGGATGAAGAGAAACAAGGAAAGAAGCTGGAGCAAGAGGCTCTTCTACTTTCACTTTTACTCTTCTGGTTTCTTTAAGAAAAACAACAAAGGAGAAATACCAAAAGTAGAGAGTTCTGGAAGGAACTCAAGGCAGAGCTGAAACTACTAGACCTCCAGTTTAATGCTCTACTGCCTCTTCCTATTTGTATATGTTTTTATTTGTCTCTCCCACTAGAGGATAAGCAACTGGAGGGCAGACCATCCGTTTCACTCCTCTTTGTGTTCACCACTGGACCCAGCTGGGCACCTGGTTCATTTGACACTTAATAGATTGAATGAGAAAGAGTAGTTGGTGATATCTGTGTGGGAGTGGCTGTTCATACAAAGAAACTCCTCTTCTCCATGACAATAGGACAATTAACTCTTTCTCTTCCCTCTGTCCCATTTGGAATGCACACAATATAGAACAGAAAATTGTAAAGGGAAAATTTTCTACACTTCCATTTGTGAAATTATTTGAAATCACTAGAATAATTTAATCAAAATAATAAACTACAACATAAGTCAATTCTATTCTTACTGTTGTTAAGGAAAAGCATATCTCCGAGACAAAAGGCACACAGAGACAAGGACCACTGTTTCATTATAATTTAGTAGTTCTCATCTCAGATGGGTCTGAGGCAATTTTCTACCTATAATGTCCTGTCTGTTACAGGCCACTCAATGTGAGAAATAGGTAAAGTCATGCTCAGGGATCTGGCTGCCAAGTTTTTAAAAATAGGTTGAATATTCAGGATGTGAGCTGAAATGGAAGGATATAGAGAAGGAAAGAAAATAAGGGCAAGAAGAAAGAAAAACAGGGGCAAAGATAATCATGCAGTGGAGTAACAGAGATGGATGGCTCTTACCTTTCACTTACACAATTGGTTACATCTACACTTCGGCATTCTAAAGTGGGAACATGTGGGTTCAGGCAAGTTGCAAGTTGGTCTTTGCGTGATGGAAAAGTGTGTCACATAATTCTATGTGAAACCAAATTTTTAGCCTTTTCTGGGTGATAGGATTCCTTTTAATGATTTGATGAGAGCTAATGGATCTTTTCCCCAGAACAATACACAAACATCCAAATTTTTGCATGCAATTTTGGGAGTTCACAGAGTCCTACAGCCCATGCATTAGCTCTGTGTCAAGACAATTTCTGTTGGATATATTTTCAATGTTCCTTACATCTTATCTCATCCTTGAGCTTTTTGTTGCCATTTACCCTACAGCAGATGAGACACAGTGCTCCCCATCTGTGTATCGGGGTTATCTGGTGTCTCTGCTCTGTATTTTTGGTGCAAACAGTTGGTCTTCCAGAAATGGGAACTGCTATTAATAGTAAATGTTTGGCTGAGGCAATCTGAAACAGTTTTCTCCAAATGCTCTACGGACAACATGAGTGAAGGAAGCAAACCAAACACTAATGGTTTACATGAGTCTGTTGTGGGATATGTGGGGATTAGTGGTAAAGGGAGGGGAGGAAGAGGACACACATCAGTGTGAGATGCCACATAGCCAGCATGTGGCACTGTTACAATGCGTTGTCGCACATCTGTTTTCAAGCTGTGATATGATTCAGACTAGAACAAATAGGTCTACCGAAAGGTCAGGAATGGCAAACAGAATTCATCTTCCTTGCCAGTTCCAGTAGATTGTGTGGTAGTTGGTTATATTTGTGCCCCAGGTGAATCACTCCTCTTGGTAGTCACCTCATTGTGTGACCACCTCCCTCAAATCCAGGCTGTTCCTCTGCTTTGCTTTAATCAAGCAGAAGTAGGATTGTGCCAGGCTGTGAGCAAGCCTTAAGAAGGCCTGGCAGTGTTTGCTTTTTGCTCTTGGTGATTCTGAGCTACCATGTAAGAATATGTCTGCACTGCTAGGAGACCACATGGAGAGGCCATGTG
Organism: Tonatia bakeri; assembly: GCA_004024845.1. Taxonomy (NCBI): domain Eukaryota; kingdom Metazoa; phylum Chordata; class Mammalia; order Chiroptera; family Phyllostomidae; genus Tonatia; species Tonatia bakeri. The sequence continues at coordinate 167,087 of PVIA01001036.1, forward strand.
GAGAGGGAGGGACTCTGAGACTCTGGGACAGAGAACCAGGAATCCAGCCAACAACAGAAGCTTCAGACATATGACCCCAGGTCACTCATTCCAGCCATCCCACACCCCTTTGAGCCATGCTAGCTGCAGCATCAGACTTGCAAGAGGCTGTTTTGGATGTTCTATCCCCAGCACAAGACATGATGGACAGAGATGAGCCATCTCAGCTGTGCCCTGTCCAAATTCCTGACCCACAGAACTGTGAGAAACAAAACAAATGGTTGTTTTAGGCTACTTAATTTTGCAGTAGATTTTTAAATAATTGACAGATTATTAAATTGTTAATATTTACCTAGAAGTTAGACATTGCTATAATAAAATCATAAACCTGTGAAACCAGGCAGTGACTGCAGTCCAAGAAGTCTGGGGAAAGAATGTTAGTGGAAGCTAGAATAACACTAAGAAAATTGTGTTGGAGGCTAGAGAAAAGGTGACTTGAATTATGCAAGGGCAGTAAGTGGCACACAATAACGTGAAAGATGTAAAATATGTATCTAATGAACTTGTGGATTTTCCTGAGGAGATTATCAGGTAGAATATTGAAAGGGCAAGTGATGGTTTTTTGTGGTGCCTGGTAAAGTACAGATAGAAAGAGATAAATTAAAGAAGGACTCTAGTTTTCAAGCAGAAGTAAGAGGAAACATTCCCAACCCAGGATCTGCTGAGTTGGAAAATAGTTTCTCATTCCCAACCTCTCCAGAGTATAAAAGATCCTTAAATTAAATTAAAACCTGGAAGCAGAGATTAATTCCATGACACTGCCAATACAATATGGCCTTGGAGGTCAAGATTGGGTCAAAGATGTGGTTGTAAGGCCCTTTTTGAAACCTCAGCAAGATTTAAGATTGTATGTTGTAGATGCTCTGAGGGGACCAAGGGGTTTTAAGAATCTTAAGGGCTTGTTTCCTATACTGTCAGCTAGACAAAGACTTTATAAGAGGTTTTTTTTGAAGATTTTATGTATTTATTTTCAGAGAGAGAGGGGAAGGGAGGGAGAAAGAGAAGGAAACAAACATTAATGTGTGGTTGACTCTCACGTGGCCCCCACTGGGGACCTAGCCCACAACCCAGGCATGAGCCCTGACTGGGAATCGAACTGGTGACCATTTGGTTCACAGTCCAAGCTCATCTACTGAGCTACACCAGCCAGGGTGACTTTATAAGAGTTTTAATGACATTTTCCCATAATACCCTGACTTTGAGCTCAATATAGAAGGAAAATTGTTTTCCCCTGAGTTGTTTTTAATATATTGAATTATAACTTCTTGTATAGAAAGCCTAAAAAACTTAAAATAGTTATATTAGCTTAGACTCAAAGGGACAGACACAGTTCAAAATCAAAAGAAGTCTCTGAGGGCCTAACTTCTAATGGTCAGAAAGCAGACTGAGAAATCTACTCTGCTGCAAACGTAATGCAGAGCCAAGAGCCTGGGACACTGCTTCTGGAAGCAGAACTGAGTTCTACTTCGGAAACATTCCCTGACTTTAGAGTGGGAAGATTTCAAAACTGCTATGAACCAGTGACTTTTATGTGCCTACTATGGCCCTCCCTGTTTATGAATGGAAGTGTCCATTTTGTTCATCTTCTCCCTTTCTTATTGTTATATTTTAGGTGTGTGGGGAATAGAAAACTTGTCTTTTTAGTTCCCAGGTCCTTTTACTTGAAAGACCGTATACAAGAGATCACAAATAAGGAGCACCATTTGCAACTCTACCTGCTTTAGGTAATGGAATTACAGACTTCTAGCTTATACTGTGGCCACGATAAGATGAGACTTGGGGGATCTAGGAAGCGAAGAGATATATTCTGCATGTGAGAAGAACATGAATTCCTGTGGTCAGATACTGGACTGTGGGAGCTCTTATAAGATGGCTTCCAGTAATTTCTTTCCTAGCAGTAGGCACAAGCTGTTATTCACATTAAGAGGTGGAAATTATTTCTCTTTCACTTAAATATGGGCTGATATCATGACTGACTTTGATCAGTAGAATGTGGTAGAAATAATTTGTATTCTGAGACGGGCAGCTTCCACTCTTACAGCCCATCTGCCACACACTATGATAAGCCCAAGTGATACAGAGAGGACAAGTAAAGAAGAACCAAGGTTATCCAGTTGATGTTCCCATCTGAGCTCCTGACTGAAGCCAGCACAAGCTATCAGCCATGTATATAAGCCATCTTGGACATTCCAGCTTAGTTAAACTTTCAGATAACTTCTTCCCAGGCATCATTATATGGGATAGAAGAACTGTCTAGTTGTGCCCAGTCAACCAAAGAATTATGAGCAATAATAAAATGGTTGTTATTTTAAACCACTTAGTTTGGGGGCAATTTGTTATGCAGCAATAGGTAAATCAAGTAGGCCAGTAGTGGTTTCTTGGAGTATTATGTTGCAAAAGATTTTTAGGCCATACTTAAGCTTAGTGGGAAATATGCTGTAACTGATAGCCAGTCTCTCATGGAGACAGGGAGGGAGAGTGGAATCCTATGTAAAATAGTACTGGAATTACAAAATTACATCTTAAGAACTCAGAAAGAGCTGTTTGCTGCTTGTGGTGTGAAAGTTGTGATTTAGAATGAAAGTAATTAAAACCCTTGGATTTTGATGAGCTCTGAGCTTTTCTGTATTCTGAAATTTGGATTTGTTAATTTCTGAAGAACTTGAAGCTAGAAAGACAGAAACTCAGTGGATGGATCAGGCCAGGTAATACCTCAAAGATTACCACTAGGATTCACTCATCTCTGTGTTCTCCCTTCTCTCTCTCTCCCTCTGAACTCAGGGCTACAAATAGCTATGGAGAGTCCCTGGAACAACTAGCATCCATGCAGATTGGTCTGTGTTTTCCTGAAAATGTCTAAGCTCAAGTCCAGTATAATATAGAAGTGCTAAATATATCTGTGAAAAATCTCACTTGCTCACTCATTCATTTTAATTTGTCTACTGTCAGGTTTTGTGTTGTTATGTTTAGTTTTCTCTATGCCAAACATCTCTCCAGGGACTGGAGAGAGAAAAATAAACACAGCATAGGTGTTAAGCAAACCATGCCCTCTATCTTCAAGGAGACCACGTTTCAGCATCCAGAAATCAATCTGGACACTACAACAGGGTAAGCACAACACCGAAACAGCAGACACACACGTTATGCTATTAATCAGCATTTATTGTGTACTTAGCATGTGACAAGTATCTCATTTAATCTTCTTTTAAATTTTTAAATTAATTTTATTCATTTTTAACACTTTTATTAAGATAGAGTTTACATACCCTAAAATCCACCCTTTTAAAGAGTATAATTCAGCACTTTTAGTATATTCGAACTGTGCAATCATCACTACCATCTAATTCCAGAACATTTTGATCACCCCAAATACCATAGAAACACATACCTATCGACAGTTACTCCCTATTCCCCTTAGCCCCCTAGCCACTGGAAACCACTAATCTACTTTCTGTCTCTATGGATTTGCCTGCTTGGAACATTTCACATAATTGGAATAATTCAATATATGACTTATTTCACTTAGCATATTTTAAAGGTTTATTCACATTGAAGCAACTATCAATACTTTATTCCCTTTTATTGCAAAAGAATATTGGATTGTATGGATATGCCATATTTTGTTTCTTCATCATTTGATGGACATATAAATAGTTCCCACCTATCCATAAAGGATATGTTCCAAGTTCCCCAGTGGATGTCTTAAACTGCTGATAGTACATAACCCTATGTATATGTATATGTACACTGTTTTTTCCTATGCATACATAACTATGATAAAGTCTAATTTATAAGCTAGGCATAGTTAGAAATTAACAATAATAACTAATAATAAAATAGAACAATTATACTGTAACAAATGTTATATAAACATGCTCTCTTTTTTCTCTCAAAACATATGAAAACTGATCTGATAACAGAGATGGCTAGGAAGTGACTAACAGGTGGGTGGCATATACACTGTGGATGCACGGGACAAAGGGATGATGCACATACCAGGTGGGAAAGAGTGGGACACAGAGATTTCACCATACTACTCAGAATGGTGCAAAATTTAAAACTAATTGTTCCTCTCTATTTTCTATTTAATATTTTCAGACCACTGTCGATCATGGGGAACTGAAACTGCAGAAAGTGAAACCATGGATAAGGGGGACTGCTATATTATGAACATTGGTGTACAAGTTTTTGTGTGGACATATGCTTTTGATATTTATAGATATTTACATAAGAGTGGAATTGCTGAGTCATATGGTAACTCTATGTTTAACATTTTGAGGAGCTGCCAAACTATCATTGTCTAACTTTTTTATTTTAGCTATGCTAGGGAGTGTGAAGTGGTATCTCATTGTGGCTTGGATTTATGTTTCCCTAATAACTAATGAGGTTGGACATCTTTCCATGTGCTCATTTAGCATCTGTATATTTTCTTGGGACAAGTTGTCTATTCAAATCCTTTGCCTATTTTTAAATTAAGTTATTTGTTATTATCTTTTTCTCACTCCATTTTTAAGAGTTCTTTATGCATTCTGGGTATGTGAATTCCTTATCAGAGTTATGATATGCAAATACAGGGTCCAGCAGAAGTAACGCCTGCTTAAGTGTGGTCGGTAGAGTAATAACATGGATGTGATAATTTATAGTTTTAATTGGACCATTTCACCTAAAATGTCATATGATGTGCTTGAGTGTGATGTCATGTATAGAATTACATGTTTATGATTTTGTAACGAAAGGTTTTGTAATAAAAAGGGGGCGTTATCTGTGCCAGACACTTTATTTTCTCCTGTTCTGTGGTTGTGTTTTTCACATTGATAGTATCCTTTGACACCCTAAATTCTTTAATTTTGATAAATTGTAATTTATCTATTTCTTCTTTTGTCTCTTGTGCTTTTTGATGTCTTATCTAGGAAGTCATTGCCTGACCCAATGCCATGATGATGTAATCCTTTGTTTTCTTTTGAGAGTTTTATTGTTTAGCTGTTATATTTAGATGTGTGATCCATTTTGAGTTAAAGTTTTTATCTGCTGTGAGGTAGGGGTTTAATGTCATTCTTTTGCATGTGGATATTTAGTTGTGTCAGCACCCTTTATTGAAAGACTGTTCTTTCCTCTTGAATTGTCTCGGCATCCCTGTAGAATATCAATTCACCATAAAAAATGTAAAGGTTAATTTTAGATTCTCAATTCTATTCCATTGACCTATATGTCTGTCCTTGTGTTGGCCATTTAATCTTTATAACAGCTATATGAGGAAGGTACTCTCAGGGCCTTTGAGTATTTTCTTCAAGATCATGCAGTTAATATGCACTAGATCTAAGACTGGAAACTTGGATTCTCTGATACCAAAGTTCAATCTAGAAAGTTAATACTCTAACAATCTAGAAAGTTAATACATCCCAGGAGGGATGACTGTGGCTCAGGTTTGTAGAGGATGAAAGGATGCCAGGATGAAAGGCATTTGAATTCAGGGGGGATACAACCTATAGAGATGTAAGAATATATGAAGTGATGCCAAGAGCCATGGAAAGTGACCCAGACACCACAATTAATTAGGACCTTTGAAAGCTCACAGGAGGCCACCAAACCAGCCTGTGTGGTTCAGGAAAGCTTTTCAAGAGGAACTTAGATTTGTCCAGGAAAGTTCTGTATAAGTTTACCAGGTTGTGTGTGTGTGTTGGATGGGGTAGGAGAGATTCTTGAGGAAATGGTGTGCATGAAAATTTAATGGTCCTAAGAACATGGCATAGTCAGGGGATGGCAAGGACCCTGCTGAAACCTAGGGGAACTCTGAAGACTGGATGGAGAAAAGACTGGAAAATTAAGTTGAGGGCAGATTATGAAGGGCCTTCAGTGTATTGCCAAGCAGTGTGAAGAGATGGAGGACAAGAAAGGAGCTGTCAAATGGATCAAAGATGCCAGATGGGCCTGGGGCATCTTCCCTGGTAGTATGGACACACCCAGCTTGTGCCCACAGAAATCTGGCTTCCAGGCCTCAGGCATGTTTCAATGACAGCAGTGAAGGTCCTGTCCTTCCTGTAGGGAGTACTCAACAAGTGATCACTATTATTAGCACTGTGGTTATGATTATGTACAGAGCAAAAAGCAGCAACCATTATTCCAGAGTATATTGAGTAAAGTCTTCTTTAGAGGCAGGACTATGGAATAAAATGATTTCCTCTGGTCCCTCCCAGCCCCATGGTTCCATAATTCTCCCACTTTAATATGTGACTAGTGAATGAGAACTATTTGAAATTTTGATTTCTGGCACAAAGTTTATCATTATACTTCCAAATGTTATTGAGGAAATGTTTGGAGCCAAGCAGAGATTTTCATTTTGTTGACTTTAAAGAAAGCTTCATTCATATTCATCCAATAAATGTTTACTTAGTGCTTGCTCACATAAAAGGCCTATGCTAGGTGCTGTGGTGAAGCCACACAAATACAAAATCTGTGTCCTCAGATAGTTTGTGTTCTAGTTAAAGGGGAAGGTGAGCACATCTGTAAATGGAATTGGTAACTAACCACAGTCAGCTTTTCTAAGCATTACTTTAAAGCAACTTATGGCTAAATTTTGAACAATATGGATTATAGAAGGATGGCAAGGGGTGAGAGGAGAGGGGGGGAGAGAGAGACAGAGAGAGAGAGAGAGACAGAGAGAGAGGGAGAGACTGGGAGAACCTGGGATAATAATCCTGAGGCTAGCCTTGAGTAATGTTCGAACAGTCAGAGAAGAGGCAAGTCCAGGAGGGAGAAAAGGGAGATTTGAAAATAGGGAAAGAGGAAGGAAAGATGTTCAAAGGGTATTTTAAAAGTAGGAGTCAATTATTCTGAGGGCATGCTGAGGTTCAGCCTCAGGGGCTAAGGCAGGAAGGGGAAGGCAGGGTTATAATCATGAAGCCCATCAAATGTGTCCTTATGCACCCACTAGGACTAGGCTCATCCTAGACTTTTCACAGGGATGCCTTTTTCTGTATGATAGACAGTGGTATTTACGACCAACTGGCTTCCATTCCAGCCTCTCAGGATACATATTTTGGAAGCAACTTGGTTACCAACTTCTCCCAACTATTGGAGTAATCTATTCACCACCACGTACTTCAGTCAAAATTGCAGTTCTGCTATCCAGACCTTGTTACCGTCAGTGAAATATCTCCCTTTCACTGATTTTCCCAGAGCTGTGATGCCTACCCCTGGTGCTGCCATGTTAGGTAGCAGAAGCAGCTGGTTCTGAGGACAACAGGTGACTGAGAGGCTGTTCAATTTCTCCTTCTTATGGCTTCTAATCCCTCTCCTCATTGATTTGTATGTTCTATTTATTTGGGATGTAAACCCCATACATGGACCTGCGCATACCCTGTATTTTATGTAGGGCCTGGACGGCCAAAGATGGGATCTGGGGAGAGGTTTCTTAGACACCAAATAGCATGTAGAGGATTCATACATAACTAAGTTAGAAATATGGAGATTAAGTTTTCACTGAGATGCACATGAATTAAGAAGAAAAGTGTTTTGAGGTAATTAAAAGGTGCCATGAAACATAAAGCATATGGAAAATAATACAAAATTTTAAGAAATCTCAAAACGGATGGGGTTTGGCCTAATGAGTTCTTGGAACTCCTCCCCATTTCTCAAAAATCTCCTCATCTGAAGAAATTAATATGCTCTTAGAGACTGACTGAAAAGGGTCCATCTCTCTAGATTTGATGGGCTCGTTCCTAGTCTAATTGTTCAGATTTTATTTATTTTTTACCTTGTTCTGTGGTTCATGTCTAAATACTCGAAGATGTTTATATTGCATACATTCAGCTTTAATTGGCCCTTAAAAGAAGGTGTTGATTAGAATCTGCTCAACATCAACAGCTAGCTCGCACAACATTCTGTAATTACTGTTTATTAATTTAGTTCAAGTGGCATAGTTGAAAGCCCTGTTCAGATGGGAGAAGTAAATTGTCACTGGTATTGAATATGTAAATTATGTGCATTGTAAATTTCCATGAAAAAATATTTAAAGTTAAATGCCATGCACATGAACCCTTTCAGTTTTATGTAACCCAGCCCATTGAGTTGAATCAGGTGTCCCCTCAGCAGCACATGGCAGAGACCCCTGTGGGGGCTGGGCCTGAGCCCCCGGCAGGGCATCGTACCTTGAGTTTGTAAAATGAGCTTTTGTAATCAGGTTTTGTTGTGCGTGTTCCCCCTTCACAAAACAAGGCAATGCTAATGTGTTCTCTTTATCCTTGTTCACAAAGCTCTTTGATGGATCCCCCAGCAGATTTTCTAAGGCTGGTTGCCCATCCAGGAAATTTCCCTGCTTCCCTGAGGAAGCTTCTAGATGCTGTTGGGTGACATACTGGAAACAATAGGAATCGAGACAGCTCTTCTTCAGCAAATAGTTGAAACAAGTCAGTGTGAATGTGTGTGAGTGTTTCTTCCCTCAGAACATTAGAGAAGATGGCAGAAATAGGGGCAAATTCTAGAGTCCAGTTGTTTCCTGAAGCCCAAACTGTTTGATCTCTGAGAGCTGTGTTAAAGGCAGCATTCTGCAGGAATGAGTGGTTTAATGCCATTGGGATAACCTTATGATATTAAAGATTGTCTCAGATTCTTGCTGTATTAAGGTTGACTTAAATGAAATTTCCCTTTAAACATCATGATGCAACCCAAACACTTTGCTTTCTTCTATACTAGTGGCGCTTTGGGCTAATTACCTAGTCTATCTGCTCCTTGATTCTTTCCGTGTAAAATGGAGAAGATATTAGTACCTACTTCATGGATTGGAGGCAAAGATTAAATTAGATAATACCTTTTTAAGTGCTTCCAACAGTGTCCACCCATAGTGGAAGGACAGTAAATGTTAACTATTTGTCTTTGTAAAAGGTAACATGGTTACCTCTGTAACCCCAAATGCTTTTATTCATTCTTAGACAATTGCCTTTCTAGAAAGTTCTGATTGTTGAGGAGAGTCTTAAATTTGCACCTAAGCAGGAAAGACACTTTCTAAAAAAATTATTTTATTATTGTTCAATTACAGTTATCTGTATTTTCTGTCCACCTCTCCCTGCCTCCAAACCCACCTCCCTCCCTTGCTTCCACCCTCCCCCTTGGTTTTGTCCATGTGTCCTTTATAGTAGTTCCCGAAAGCCCTTCTCCCCACTGCCCCCCTGTCCCCTCTGGCTATTGTTAGACTGTTTTTATTTTCAGTGACTCTGGTTATATTTTGTTTGCTTTTTTCTTTTGTTGATTATGCTCCAGTTAAAGGTGAGATCATGGAAAGACACTTTTTTAAAAATTAGGCAAGAAAACCAAGCAAGGTTTTTTGTAAGTGCAAAAATTCAACTCTAATTTTTTTTCCTAAAGGTTGAAAAGAGTAGTTGAGGCAAAAAGTACATTTGGCTGCTATGCCACTGAAGCCCACACATGCCCATTTGGGGGGCTTTCTGGCTTTGTACAAGTTTTCAGCCCAGATGTTGGATGTTTTCAATTTTGTAGAATATGACTATAAATGAACTGCAAAAAAAAATGGCACAACTGTTACTGGGACTAATTATGATAGTTCCAAGGAGATTGTGCACACTCTCACTTTTCCTTTATGAAATGCTCTTGAAGAAAGGCTTTTGATTGAAATAACCCCTTCAGATGATCGCTGACATTTTCAGTAATAATAATGCTACTTCAGATCTACAGAGAGGAAGTAATGGGAATGCAAAGTGCTTTACGGACACTGGCTCTGCGGTTTGCATTGCCCTCCCGACTGGCAGGCAGTAGGAATCGTTCACCCTGTGGTGCAGATGCAGAAACTGAGGCACTGAGAAATAAAAACAGGCAGAATAAAAGTTCCGGAGCAAGTCAGTGATAGAATCAGGGAGCTCACAGTCTTATAATCTGCTTGAACTAAATTCAGTCTAGTTAGGAGCCATCTGCTAAGGACATTGCTGCTGTAAGAGCTCTTGTTCACCAGGTGAGCCTGCCTTTACAGATCAGATGTGTTTCAGCTAAGTTGCCTGTTCATTGCAGTACAGTGAATCCTGTTTTCCCATAAATGACTATTGAAAACTTAGAGCTATGGGCCCCAAAATGAGTCCCATAGGTGGAGTTGAACATGTTGGAATGGGAGAGCTGGATGTGGTTGCGCAGGCTCTGGCTGGTGTTTGATCACTCCAACGCCTACCCCACTCTCACTTCATTAATGTTTTGAAAAGTTGGGAAGAAAAATGGTGCAAAGTAGAAAGTATACAGGGTGGGCAAAAGTAGGTTTACAGTTGTGAGACCATGAAACACTGAGTTTATTCCTGTATTATTATTTATTAATTATTGTATTATTTTCCATACAAACAACTGTAAACTTACCTTTGTCCCACCCTGTATTTTCAGTACTTTCCCACCTTCAGCACTCACTCTGAGTGATCTTTCTGCAAATCACAGGGTGTTCTGCCCAACCAGAGGCCCCCAGAGCAGATTCCTGATGGCCTGGGAATTTGCTTTGTGTCTTCCTTGTGTGATACTAAGCTGTATTCTAACAGGTTGTAAGTAAGTGAACTATCTTATACTTGGTTTAATTTCTCAAAATATTTTGTTTTGTTTTGTTTTGTTTTTTTGTCCCAGTTGTCCATTAGTACCTTTATTGCATGTCTGGCACAGATATGGAGGTGGGAAGAGGTGAGTAGAGAAATGAACAGAGTCCCTGCCCTCAGGGAGGGTGGCGCTTCCTCAGGAAGGCAGGAGCAAACCAATTCTTACTCAGGGCACATGCTGTGATGAAGCACCTGGTCCTGTCTTGTGGGGGCTCCTAGGGGAAGATTTAAAGAATGGAGAGGAATTAGTAGGGTGAGAAGGCAGTGGGATGTCATTTCAGGTTGGGGGTACACCAGAGGCCAAGGTATGAAAGCTTTGGAGAACTTGGCCTCTGGGGAGCTGTGAGCAGGGAGCAGTACTGTATGGCTCTCGTGTAGGGCATCCACTCAAGTTGAATGGATGCAAAGGTGCGGGTGGGTGGAAGCCAGGCTTGGAAAGCTCTTATGTGTTAAGAAACATTTTCTTGAACACCAGGGCAACACTGAAAGTTCTGCTGTGACAGTGATAGGCACATGACTGAGGGGAAGGCTTCCAGTTTTGCAGAACCAACTAGTTTCTTACTTTGTCAGTGGAATAAATTTGCTGTGTATCAGTCAGAGAAACCAAACCAATAGAGTGTGCATGTATGTATTGGCTTATGTGATTTATGGTTATAAAGGCTGGTAAGTCCAAAATCTATAAGGCGGACCAGTAGGCTGGAGACCACAAAAGATTTGATATACCATTTCAAGGCCAAAGGCCATCTGCTGGCAGAATCCCCTCTAGCTCAGGGCAGGTCAGTCTTTTGTTGTCTGTAGGCCTGCAACTGATTTGGTTAAGCCCACCTGCGCTATAAGGAGCAATCTCTTTTATTCAAAGTCCACTGATTTAAATGTAACTCTCATCTAAAACACTCTCACAGAAACATTCAGAATAATGTTTGATCACATTTCAAGGTACAAGTTGACACATAAAATTAACCATCACAAAGGGAATATATACATTTACATGGATGTAGTATTCTTACACCATTATCTGTCTTCCACAGGACTCCATTCATTCATGCATTCTTAAAAAACTACTTATTGTGTGCCTACTATGTGCCAAGCACTGGATATCCAAGTGTGAGCAAGATAGACAGTGTTACTGACCTCATGGAGCTTTCTAGTGGTGGAAGAGTTAGCAAACTGTGGCCTGTGGCCAGCTCTGGCCTAGAACCTATTTTTGTAAGTAAAAATTTATTGGAACACAATCACATCCACTTATTTATGCGTTGTTTATCTTGCTTACACGTTACAATGGCAGAATTAAGTAGTTACAACAGAGACCGAATGGTCTGTAAATTTTGAAATATTTACTATCTGGCTCTTATAGAAACTTTGATTGTGCCTGTATTGGAGGATACACACACACACACACACACACACAAACACACACACACATAATATAACTATATATGTGTGTATATATATAAACAGACATATAATGTCAGGTAGTCAATAAGTGCTTTGAAGAAAAATAAAGCAGGAAAAGGGACAGAATGATGGAGGTGCTATTTTTGACACAGTGGTTAGGGCCGGCCTCTGTAAAGATGATATTTGAGCGGGAACCTTAAGGAAAGGAGAGGCAGCCATGAGTGCACCGAGGGATATGAGTCCCAGGCAGAAGAGTCCCATGCAAGCTCCTGGCATGCCTGAGCATCTGGAGACCAAGGAGTGCCAAGACTAATTGTGTACACATTTTTCTCTCATCTGGTACATCCAGGATGGCTTGTGTTTTACTACAATTGACTGAGAGATTAGATTCTTGTAGGTCAGCTTTGAAGTTTTAGTTCTGAAGCATTGGACATCAAGTCTTCATAGCTTGCTCATGGGTCTACCAAAGCGGAGGTGGAGTCTGGTGTCTCCATGTCACTCACTCCTCTCCTCAAATCTCTGTCATTGCCGAGTCCACATGCACGTTCCTCAGCTGAGCAACCAAAACCCTCAGAGGTCAGTCCTACCCCAGCCTACCTTTCTGATACGGCATCCTAGTGCCGTACCCCTACAGTTCTTCCACACACGATCCCCACGCTCCCTCCACACCAAGATCCTGTATTTCTCTCTTCTTTACACTCCACGCACTTTCCCCTAAGCTCATACTTTTCCCCCTCCCACAATGGCTCACCTCCAACTTTCTTGCTCTCTCTCTCTCCATGTCTCTCTCCCTTTCTTCCTTCTCCTTTTCCCCATACCTCTAAGTCTCCTACCACCTACCGCTTGCTGTTTGAATCTCCATTACAGCCTTGATGGAGTTTGTCTAATTCTGGTTGGTGCATTTACGTATCTCTTCCAGTAGCTTATGAAGCCTAGAGCAGAAATGCAGTGGGGGCATCATAGATTTTCTCTGCAGGAGAAGTGATGTCAAACAAATGACAATTACTCAACACACTAGTAGGAACTGGCTGGTACCTGGTACTCTGCAAGGGCCCTAAGGAGATAGCCACAAATCGAACAATAATCTTAACCTTTGGTGAGCTCACAGTAAAATGGGGAAGAAAATACAAACACAAATGCTTATGGTACAATAAAGATGCTTGTTGAAAGTCCTTCAGAAGCAGAGATCGTGTGTGGCTAGCTCTGCCTGCGTGAATCAGGGAAGCTTCCTTGAGGAGGTGACATTAGGTCAAGGCGGAAGAAAGGAAGGGAGGCTCCAGTCAGAAGAAATAGCCCGTGCAAAGGCAGAAAGCTGAAGAGCAGTGCTTTCTGAGAGCTGGGGGAGAAGTTCAAAGTAGTAAAGCCTGGAGGGAGAGTCAGAGGGAACGGTGAGACGCAGGGTTAGTGAAGACAAGTCCTGATGCAGGTGGGGAACTGTGAGAAAAAACCTTATTTTTATCTTTGTCTCCCTCACTTAGCCTAGTGCTTTTGACAGAGTTGTGAACACGGGTAGTTTCTTGATTTAAACTAAGCAGGTCAGGTTAAGTTTCACCACATATCCTGAAACCCAGTCAAACATGGCATGCCAATAATTTTTGGGCTGTGATACACATCGCATGTAGTGATCGTGTCAGATATGCGGGCTGAACTGTATCAGTTATCACAGGATTTTCTTGAGCTCATCACCTCAGCAGGTATTTATCTCTCGGTCTCCTGATCCTGGCTGTGGTTTCCTTGGCAGGACCAATGTATTTAATGCCCCTAAAATACTCATTCTCCACTGAATAAGGCGGAGGTCTGTTGAAACCAGTGGGCCCACCTGGCATTTTACTTCTACAGGACCCTCGCTGGGTAGTAAAGTCAGGATAAGAGGGTGTGACCAGAGTTCCTTCCGGAGGGACTAAAGAAACAATCACTGATAATCAGTCAGCATCAATATTTAACTACTAAATGAGATGAGTGTGATCTTATAGCAATTTGATTGCCTGCCAACATAGCCCAAGCCAGACCTTTTTTACAAGGCTGTCCGTGTGTTCTTGGCAGGGAGCTAGCACCATTTTGAAGATGAGCTTGTTCTCTATTAGGTCGATGAGGAGTGAACTAAATATTTTCTACTTGGGTTTTCACATGATAAAAGCTTAACAGCTTTGAAGGAGCTATTACAGGCGAATGCCTAAAGGAAATACCCATTTGAAAAGTCTTTAATTATGTACTTTTATAATCGTGTGGAAAGGGATCACAGTTCCCACCAAGGGTTATTGGGTAAATAGTGAGTTCTTAAGTCGGTAATACTTATTGACATGCTGGTTGGTAATGGCAATAAAGGAACGACTGCAAGCTGCTGAGCTGATCTTATTCACCCGTGTAGTTGGGGCTCATAGGTTCTGAAGTCTGTTCTCCACTGCGACAAAAGAACCATTGCAACAGCTTGGAGGGAGGGTGAGGTGCTATCTAGCCATTGAACCAGGCGATGCTAATGACTTCCAAAGACCCCTGCAAGTGATTGAGGTTCAAAGTCACTGGAAGAGCACCTCCTGGAGGACATTTGCCTTTGACACCCAGCCTCCTTTCTCCCTTCTTCTAATAAAAGCCTCTTTTCCTTGAGATCTTCCCCTCCCACATCAGGGTGACTCTGGTAAGGCTGTCAATCAAATGGTCAGGCTTTCCAATTAATAAGTGATCCAAGTAGTACTCTTAAGCAACCTTTTGAGATTTGATATGATTTCTGGGAAATAAAGAGATGTACTTTTTTCTGAGGATGACTTGGTAAAAGGCAGTGTAAGCATGGAGCTGCTGATGGCTATCTTTACCACCAGGTAGGAAAATCTTGCCTGAAACTAAAACCAACACAAAGTAAGGTAGAGGTAAAAGAGGGTGAGAAAGAAAGATTTCCGACTGCATTGTTTGAGCACCGGGGTGAGCTATGTGTGAAGCTAAACCATGCCTTGGACCTCCTAGTTACAAGGACAGTAGTTATCCATGTTATGTTTACGTGGTTTGAGTTGAGTTTCATATTATCACTGTTGGAATTCCTACTGTCCACCCTATTTTGAGAGAATTTCTTGGTGTGTTTATCAGAAAACTCACTTTTCTGTGTTGGGATAAATGACCTCTAACTGGTTAGCTTAGGCTGACGATAGTTCCAGTAGCAATTAGGGAAGAAGTTGAAACTAAAGACTTGGCTTTATGTGGCTAATGCTTCTTCCATTAGCAGGAATCATCAAGAGTCGCCTGTCTGCACCTGAATAGCAATCCCAGGAGATAATACCCCTTCTCACACATTTACCTTCCTTTCTTCTCATAATCTTTGTCATTTGACAAAGGTATGAAGTTACCTTCTTAACTTTAAACTAGTTGGTTAGCATAAGGAGGTGCTCTATTATAGAATATTTTACTTAAATATTTAACATTTTTCCTCCTGTAAATAAGAAAAGGTGTTTCTGGAATGCTGTACTCCTGAGGCTGTGATTAGGGCTTAGTGAGAACGCTTGTCACTTAAGAGAGCCACATAGTCCGTCTTCCATGTGAAGCCTCCGAGAAGATGACAAAATGTAATTTTAATTGGCATAATTCTTTATAGCCAAAAAGAAGCCTCACTTTAAAGTGGAGTGAATAAAAATGCAAGGTGTTGGCAAAGCCCCCAAAGCAGTGTTCAAAAGAGTAAGTGGCTGCAAAGCCACTGGGAGTGAGATTGCTCCGAATGAAGCCTCAGCTCAAATTTTCAGTAGCTAGAGGTGGAGTTAAGAATCGAGAACCAACTGGGCTATTTTTGGAAATGTGGATGCACTGGGTGCCTCTGGGGTCTCAGAGTTTGGGTTCAAGAATCAGGAATTGGATGACACTTGTCATGAATATTAGTTGTGGTCTTGCCTGGGAATGTCACACTTTCATTTTGATTGGTATTTGCTTCAGAGTTTCTCAGCAACTAGCATGAATTCTGCACCAGTGATGGGCCAGAAAGGATACATATCCCTTAGTCTTGCTCCAGATGTGGAGAATCTTGGTGGAGTGAAAAGGGCAGCTGAGAATAGGGGAGGGTGGCTGTTGCTGTAATGGGTGATAATATCTTAAGTTGTAGGACTTCTTTAGTGTTGTACCTGTGACCTAAAGAAATGAAATACTAAAGGATAATAAAAATAAAGACGTTGTGACAGAAATATGCAATAGGGAAAATAAAGTTGAATAATGGATGGTAAAACTCTAGGACATTGAATAACAGGTGGCATACGTTAAAAAGAAGAGGAAAAAAAGTTGTCCAGGAAAAGGAGAGAGGGGGAGAAGGGCAAGTTGAAGAGGTCTGATAATGTGCTTGTGTCTATACAGACTCATCAGAATCCCCAGAGATGCACATGTCAATCACTTGAAGCACTTTTGAGTACTAGCCTGTGAGCCTTTCGTGGATATGCTTCCATATTTCTTTTTTTGCATAAGAGTACTGTACAATTTTGTTCTCCATGTTTATTTTAAAGTGTTCTTTCAATAGGAGACTTGAGCTGAGATTTAGGTAGTTTTACAAGCAAATCTCAAACTTAAATTTTTTTCACTTGCATTTGGGAACCTTAAATCATTTGGGCAGGAAATCAGATATGTGGTATGTTGGGGAATAAAGGATAAAGAAAGAGTGCTTTTATAAAGGGTTAGTTCTTTTCCTATTGATTTACAAGTTTAATTTCCATCAAAATAACAGAATGAGAAAACCTGAGACATTTCTAACAGCTTCTGAGAGGCCCAGGATTGACCTGGCTGGCGGAACAACTGGAATTACCTCCGGCTCTTCATAAGTATCTAAAATTTGGGAAACGGATCCTGTCTCAGTGGCTGTCTCCCCCATCCCCCCATTCCTCTTGCTCATGATTTTATCCAGAGGAATGCCTTTTCTCCTGGTCTCCTCTCTTCCTCAGTGCTTCCCAGAGTGCTATGCTCACCCTTTTTCTCTTCTCTTTTCCCACTCTTAGGCCCTCTCTGGGACACAGTAGCACTAGAAATGGGGCAAATTTCTCCCAGGCGATGTTGTTTAGCAGACCTGACCTAGGGAGTGTAATGGCCATGCTGCTCAGAATACCTTCTGTTCTCTTAGCATGGGTTTATAATGGAAAGATCAAGATCACCCAGAACTTAAAGGCCACATCATAAATATGAGGACTTGATATATATACACCCTCTAGGAAGGCAAGGGGGAACAGTGGTTAACCTAAACCAATTCCTCAATCATTTAGACCTAGATATACTATTACATTTTAATAAAGGGTTTATTTTTCATTTGGTAGCTTAATAAATTATATTTTTGTAATCTGTGGGAATGAAAGCATCCAGCCAGTATACTTATTTCGAATATCAGTTTTATCGAAGGTAAAATATAAAAATGCTCTCTGTTCAAGCCCTAATGGAGGTGCTCTGATTCTTCAAGGGGTTATCACATAGTCTCAGAGAGATCTCAATCTTTAAGACGATGGGATGTAGAGTAATTAGGCTTCAATGTCTTCAGGAGTGTTTTTTTTTTCTTTGTAAAAAAAAGAAATGCCTTTTTCCAGATGTAGAACTGAAGTATCTGTTGCTTCTGATGTTGCTGTCAGAGGCCAATTGGGAAGCAAAGTATCAAACACAATGGCTCCTTTGAATTTCTTTGTAAGAGGCAGAACATTCCCAGCCTCAAGATTCCGGTCCTTCTCGCCTTAGTGTGGGGAAAAAAGCAAATCCCTCCAACTTGAAGAAAGAGTCTTCCTCTTCCAACCCTGTGCCCCGACCTCTGAACCCTACTAAATTCTGTGATTTCTTAGAAAATGGTTTGCTTTAGAAGAGTGGCATTTGAAAGTGAGTGAGAGAGAGCAAAAGAGAGAGAGAAAGCAGGGGGTGGGGGAGAAGAGAAAGAGAAAGAGAGAGAGAGAGAGAGAGAGAGAGAGAGAGAGAGAGGAATTTGAGTCTGTTTTCACAATTCCAGTTGGGATGCTGGAGAAATTTTCTGTGACATTTAAACTGCCAGTTACTTTATTAGATTTTCATTTCTAAAGCAGAACTAAATAAGTGCAGTCAGTCAATGACTCAGGCCAAAAAATGTGCATGATGAAGCTCATTAAGAGCATTTCTTTACTTAAATGAAAAATTCTAAATGCTGGTCTTCAGTGGAAGAAGCACCGTGAATGGAGGCTAGCAAAGTTTCTCATTTCAGCCTCGAATGCACTTGAGCGTTTTTTGTAATAAGGAATTGAAAATTTGGGACTAAAATAAATGAAGTGCTGAGTCATAGTTGTCCTTTTGTTGAATGTTGGTTTTCTTTAAAAAAGAAAAAAAAAAGAGGTGGATCAATTTCTGCAGTTTTAGGCCAGGACAGTTTTGAAAGCAACCCCGTTGCTCTCAGTACTGACAACAAAGCTAGATGAAAAAATCTTCTGTGTTTCCTTCTCCTCCTCCCTGCCTTGATCCTCTTTAGAATATAATTTAACTTAGAACATGTGCAGATTGGATAGGGGAAAATGTATATGGCACAGTAATTTCAAGTTTTCTAGTGTTTTTGTTTGTTTGTTTGTTTACTTATTTGTTTTCCTACTAGCTCTTTTGGGGCTAGGGGGAAGAGGGTATGCATTTTCAAGAAATTGCTCTCTGGGCCTTCTTTTATTATCTTTGAAATTAGATTCTCCTCAATTATTCAGGAGCAGATTATCCAGTTTGCAGGCTATCTGGGTATTTTGTTTCTTCCCTTTACTCGCTCCTATTGCCTGTGTTTTGACAACTTCCTCACTCCACTGACATCCATAAAGTTGACCATAAAAGGAGAAAGGAAATGCCCAATCAGTTTTGTTTGTTCATTTCTCTGGTACAGTTTGTTCAGAAAGAAACCAAAACATAGACCAAACTGGAGTTTGAAGATTATCTGTCAGTTGAATCTTTCCATACTTTCTCTTAGCCTCATTTGTACAGATAGTTGAGGGTTGGCAGAACTTCAGAGAAGTATCTCTTGAGGGAGATCAAACACTTCTCAAAACCCAACTCCCTCTGAAACGGCAAATTTTTTCATCCCCATGGGAAAGTCATTGCTTAGAGAAGCAAATAGAGGTGCTGAGAGAGAGAGAATTCCTCTGGTCTGATCCACCTTTGATGGGACAGGCTCAGTAAAGACTGGCGAGGCTGGAGATTTATTCTGGGCCCAGACTTGTGCACAGATGTGTGAGCGTGCTTGTACAAAACTCAAATACACCTCAAGGCAAGATGCCAGGAGAGAGACGTGGAGGTCAATGTTTATCAGTTGCATGTTTTTTTCTTGATAATGGAAGTCCTCTCCAACCCCTGGCCCCTCACTTTATACTCTTTTGGGGTTTAGGGGCTGCTCTTCTAACTCTGACCACCCAGTGGCGTGAAAGGGATGATTAACCCTTTGGCACCAGCGCTGGTGAGTTTTCTTCACTAACTGGTGATGCAAAACCCATTAGCGATTAGCGTGAGGATACTCTAAGTCCAGATGTCAGAAGGTAAATGAAAAATTGAGGGCATTTAAAATTTTTCAGGTGGGTGACGTCTTTTTCTTCTGCCAGCTGCTGAGACTGAGCATCAAACTATTGGCCTGCACGAGCTGGTCTGCTCTCTTAGTCCGGTTAGATTTTACCGGCAATATCAGAAAATCTTCGTCACCAAATCCAAACAAACACCACCCAGAACTGTCTGTCCATCACTGTTCGGAAGTGGAGATGGCTCCCAAGGGCCATGTAAGAAGGAGGTTTATTTGCCCAAGAATTGCCTGCAAATATATTTGTTAATTGGAAACTTTTTTGCCATATTTGGACTTCTGGAAATGGATAAGAGGGAAATTTGTTAGAAAACTTTATTTGGACTGGAGGACCCATTTGTGCAAGTGCATTCCTTATTAATAGGTCTTTGTTCTTTCTGTAACCCTCAGCCAGGTATTTGGAGAGGCTTACTTTTCTTCTAAGTCATATCAGCATAGTAATCACTCTTGGCTGAAAACCTGCTGCCATTTGCATGTTTAATAAAAATATAACACCAATACCATATTCAAAACAACTTTTGCCTTTAGGCTAAGACTTAAAAAAAAAAAAACCCTGGTTCCCTGTATCTATTATAAATGCTGCTTATACCAGGTTGAAGTCTTTAAAATAGGAAGATAGTGCTAAAACAGTTTGATTACTCTTTTTTCCCCCTATCAGTCATGAACCATCTCTCTTAATTATGGTGTAAAGGACATTTACATAACCGGGGGAGGGTCCTATAACCACATTTCCATTATGCTTGGCACTTGTGTGAAAGGATATTATATTCACGTGCATTAGAGATTGCTTCTAAAAGATCAAGACAATAATAGCCGATCAGACGATAAAGGTCTCTTTTCTCCTCCCAGACAGGCTGTCTCTGACAGAAGAATACAGTTCATCAAAAGTGTCTGCAGGTTGTCAAACTCAGGGAGGTTTGGGGACCCTCTGAGGCTGTCATGGTCAACAAGAAGATTTTTTGTCGGGCTTTGCCATCACTCACCCTGAGGAAATAATCACTCACTACATTCTGCATGTTCTCATGATAGAGCTCGCCATTTGAGAGAAAAGAGCCATTTTATCAAAGGACAATATAGCCCTTCTCTGGGTCCACGTAGCTTCCATTATCAGACCATAATAAATCATATTTATGTTCTCAGTTAATAAGACTGATTACAATGCAGTTTTCATATGTGGGAAAAGCAAAGCAGGTGAAAAGATGTTTTAATGAAAATATGATAAGAAAACAGCTTCTTGCGAACATTTTGTGCTATTATTTGTAATGATTACAGCCAATTTTTGATGCATCTTCTTTAGCAATGGTTTAAGCTGCATAAACTGGCATACTGGTAGATAAGTAAAAATGATAAGAAAAAAATCATGAAATCATCTTGTGTTGTCTAGAATCATTATGTACATAACGAGTACAAAATGGGTCTAATGTATGTGCTGGAGATGGATGGAAAACAGATTTCTCAGGAAAGCATGGGCTGGGTATTACTCAAAATGATTTAGAAATTTTCTCCTCATCTCACTTATTAAAGTTGTGTGTTCCCTGAAATTTGGGGCTGTCAGGCATTAATTTCATCTTTGTAAATGAATCAACAACTCTCTCTCTTTTATTCAGTCTCAAAGTTATTTTTCCGTTCCTTCCTTTCTTTCTTTTTTTCCCCTTTGGAGCTCAGCACAAAGAAACAAAGAAATATGTATTTCCTGCTGGTGTTTGTGCATAACAGCATCAGTGTGGATGGGGGTTAAGTGCCTGCATGGGAGGAAACAGACCCCCAATTTTTACATTGAAAGGGGCCTTATTAAAAAGTTCTGGACATTTTTAGCTTCAGTGAGTTCAATTACGTGAAAGTATCAACTTTCTAAATTAACACAAAAAAGAAAAAACAGGTAGCATATTAAAATGGTTTTAGCTTTAACTGCGTAGCACAGAGGAACTTCTGACTTCTGAGGACTCCGAGTGCACAGCCGTTCCTGTCCGGCCTCACTGACGCACTGATTTGACAGCGTAGCCCATGCAATGCCAGGTTTGCACCCAGCACTTAGAGCACTTCTTTCCGCCTTCCATCTGCACTTCGGATGAGGATTTTTTTATCTTTGGCTTTTCAGTTTCTAAAAAGACCATGAGGTTTCTTACATTCCATGTTAGCTGGATTATAGTATTCTGAAACTTTGGATTAACATGATTCAAAGAAGCAGATTTAGAAAGTGGTTGGGACTTTTCTTTGTTTGAGGGGATGGGGGCTGGACTGGCCTCACTGTGCATATACAGGAGAGGGTCTTTTAAAATCTGCCTGTGGATTAGCCATTCTTATGAACTAAAAAGGGGAACATTCTACCTGATGAAGTTGTCACGGCTAGACCACCAGAGAAGGCATGATCCAGATGGCAGAGCAAACTTATTTTTACTGAAAGTGAACTCAGCAACAGTCAGTCAGTTTTACTCAGAGATGTCTGGATTATATTTTTTTCTATGCCTTTCAGTAATGGTAGATATTAGGAGAATTGATAGTGTCAGTGAAGCCCAAGTGGTTAAATTCATAAGTCAAAAGAAAAGCTTATGGGGAAAATTTATGATTTTAATTGGTAAGGGCAGGCGTGCCCTTGTGGATGTATGTGTGCACCCATACAGGGGTACCCCATTTTTCTGCAGTGCTGCTCCGTTTTCTGAAATTAAAAACCAATTGGGATTCAGTCCTCTCCCCCTAGATCATTGCTTTCTTTGTAAGCAATTTCTCTTTGTTCTATTCTAACTTGAATGGAGGAGGGGAGAGGGATTGGCTCCATGTCAGTCACATTGTCTGACTCTCACAGAAACAATTGCCAAGATTTCTGCTTCCTCTCCTTTGATTACAGCCCTCATTCCATTTTCACGGGTTGACCAAAAAAATATTGTTTGCAAGAGAATTCCTTAATGCCACCATATATCTAATATCTATGAGGCATTTTGTTTTAGTGTTAATGGACTTAACCACAAAAGACACTTGACATTGATAAAGAATCTGTCAAGTCTACCCTGATCAGTGCCCTGAAATCGCTCATGACAGGGCAGATACCAACCCCGCCCCCCAAGCAGTGGTAGAGTAGGAGAAAAATGATTAGGAGCTTCATCGTTGTAAAGGCATTTCATGTTGGACCATGTACTGAGCTGAATGTGTTTTACTTGTCACACTCCATTAGCACGTGTGAAGCATTTGGGAAAATGGCCATATGATTAGACAGAAGGAAACCTGGGTTCTTCGTACTGGGACTTGTTACCACTGAATAATGTCTATGTAAGAGGGATTGGTTTAGATTTTGTTAATTTCTTGTGTAATGAAAAATCAGGGACGTTCGTTAATAGCCTCCGTGTAAGTGGACCACAAACAGTCCGTCTAAGTCTCCCCCAGTTTTTAACATTTAAGGAAAAGGCCTTGTAAAATCCACATTTTTATAGGCAAAAACTTTCATTGATAATTTGACTCTAAAATGCCCTTTAATCTCCCTACTGAAACCTGTAGATTACATTTTCCCAGGACCCATGCCATCTTTTTGTGGCTAAGGATGAAAACAAGGTCGGCTTGAGATGAGACTTACAGCGGTATAGTTCTTACATCTTGCATTAAAAAATTATTTTTTAAGAGAGAATATTAATGAAAAGATGACTTTAAGGCTGAGAAGACAAGAACAATTCAAATACAAAAGAAATTGCCAGTAATGCTTAAAACACCACGACCATAGCACGGTAAGGGAAAGACAGAGTAGGCAGGATTTTCCTCTTGGGAGTAATCTGTTGAAAACCCACGTAGAATGAAAGAAAATCTATTATGGGGAAGAAAGATAGCTCTCTTGAATGTTGCCTGTACAATCACATGTCTATGAGTGTTATGGTTCCTTAGGACAAAATCTTGCCCCACATGTAACTGGGGAATTATTAAACGTTAACTATTAAGTATTTCAGTTTCATACTGTTTGTTTCTCCAGAATGATGAATATGCAGATTTAAAATTGAATTTCTTTTTATCCCAAGAAAATGAAGAAGCCAAGTCCTTGACGATGTCCAGCATTTACAGATGGGTCCTCTGAAAGGATGAGTCACCACAGCAAGCAACCATGGATGTCAAGTATAACCTCACCACCTCCCACCTCCGTGGAGGCGGGCCATTTGGGCAGGAACTGCAGCGATGCTGATGACGGTCTCTGGGCACTTGTGCAAAACTGTGGCCTGCTTTAGTTACTGTGGATAACTTTGCCCAGTGCCAAATGCAAGCAGAGGCAGCAAATAGACACTATTTCCTATAGCAGGAAAGGGCGAGGACAAACCAAAAGGCAAGGCAAAGTGGTTTATGCTCCTGGACAAACCAGCATGGCAGCCAGTAATTAGTACAAAACACCCACCTGTGTGTTCTTTCTTGCACTCCTTCAGCTAGTCTGGCCCCCAAAGCTCCACAGTTGGTCCAAGAATTCAGTGCAGTCCTCCCTTGTGACCACACAAAATGTGTTTGCAGTGTTGAAGGCCAGCCCAGGACTAATTTTGAAAAGTAAATCTGGGAAACAGCTTAATTTTATTTCCCTTGAGATTTTTCTGGGACAAAGTTAGAAGGGAAGACAAGTTGAACAAAACAGCAGTTAGAGGCAAAGGCTACTTTGAGCAAAAGTCTCCTACATTTTCCTTGTCCCCAAAATTCTATACTTTGAAGGAGTTGAATGGATTGGATTTTCAGAAAATGGTGTTAGTTTTTGATGCTAAACCATGGTGTTTTACAACCCTGGTGATGCTGGCATGAAAGGTAAAATCTTTAATTCAAGCTCCCTCTTAAACACACCCAGGAAAAAGGTATAATCAAAGGTACGTACATGTCTTATGGTTCTCAGTGCTACTATGTGTCAGGTGCCATGACTCACAAACCAGGTCTCCTAGATCAGTGCTCCTGCTAGTACAGCACACACTGCTTCCTTGGTATGATTGAAGGAGTTAGTGACCTGAAGTCAGTGCCTCTCATGTTGTAGAATTCAAGTCAAAAATAGTCATTTTGGCAGAAACTCTGAAATATAAATGTAAATGAAAGTTGTGCTGATCTTTCTGGAAGAGTCAGTGTGGAGTACGGTATGCTGTAGGAACACAGGGTTTGGGATTCTGGTCTAACTGGCTCCCTTGATGTCCAGTTAGTTTGCCCTTAAGCAAGTTATTTAATCTTTCTAAGCCTCAATGTCTTCACCTGTAAAAGAGAAGTAATAACATGACCTATTTTCTTGGCATTGCTGTGAGAATGAAATGCATGTGAACAATTGTCCCAGCCAAGGCCAGATTAAGAGCTGGGCCATAGTGCAGCTGCCTTGGGGGTCAATGTTTAAGGATGCCAAACCCTCTGAAATAAATGATAACTATGGTGAAGCCAGCAACTCTGCTTGCTAGTTATAATCCTGATGTACCTGCAAGATGAAATTGGCCTGTTCTACTAGAATAGACAGCTACCTTCAGAGAGGAAAATATCACTATTGGCCAGAGTTCCTGGATTTCATGTTGCCACCATCCACCCTGAGACCAGAGGTTGTAGCTAGCCGAAAATCTGCAACCAAATAATGTCTGGCCTATGGCTATACTGTGGGGAATTATGCTATTATCTAAATTAGAATTCTGATACCAGGCTTCACAAGCAGTTGTTTGATTTAGAGAATCATAAGAGAAAACAAGAACAAAAACGTGAGAAACACTCTGTCAATGTACAAGTCAGAGAAATTAGACTTTTAAGCAAAATTCAAACAAGATTTTACAACTCTATCAATATAAGTTATCTCTATGCTTTGAAAGGAACACTATTCAGATATGAAAGTAAAATAAGTGAAATGGAAGGCAATTCTAATTAAGTTAAAATGTTTCAGTGCATGAGATAATTCTTCTGTTTTTAACATCAAGAGAGACATGAATGAATTATATTAGTAGAAAATCAGTTTTTTCATCCTTGGCAGATGACCATCCATCAGTAGGATGTTGGCCGTAGGGACACTGAACTGCACGGCTCCTCATCCTCCCAAGTTCCATCTGGCCCTGAGCACGGTGCCTAACACAGAGCAACTCCCAATAAGCATTTGCTGTTAGATTAACCTCTTTTAAAGCGTATAATTGTGAATTTCTGAGAAAACGTTGAATCAGTGACTTCAGGACTTCTAACCCGTGATATAAAGACAGAGGAAGACACTGAGCTGTTATGAGTGTGATTTTGGGGGTTTCTGGCTGGTCTGGCCTCTGCATCCCCCCTGCCCTCTTACTTTCACTCCTTTCTCCTCTTTCCCCCTTCTTTTCTTCTCCTTTCACGCTCATGGTTCTGCTCATCTGTACCTGTCAAGCACCCAGCATAGTCCCTGATGCGTGGTCCCATCCATGCTCTCATCTCTCTTCCTCTCCTCCACCTCTCCCTCCTTCCACATGAGATGCTACTTAATACCCTGTCATTGAACAATTCAAGAGGATGACCTCTCTTTGAATTTCCATGTGAAGTCTTGGGTTATGGTTTATCTAGCTGTTTCACACAAGTGAAGCAAGGGCTGGTGGAAGAACAGTGAGCATCAGGAGGAGGGGTCTCCAGACCCCTGGTTGCCTTCCTCTGCCAGATCTTAGATGGTTGTGAGGATTAAATGTATGGAATAGACAGAGCTCCTGGGCATTGGAAGCTCCAGGAGCAGCATGAAGGAGCTGGACTGTATCTGTAGTGTTGAAACATTTTTAAAGGAGTAAAAACCTTTTTTACAAATATGATTTTATGTGAAATGCACATGTACAGGACAGATGAAGCAGGAGATGCTCTAGAAGCAGGAGATCGGGAGCTCAACACCTTCCCGCTCAGTCTTTTATAGCCCACCCTCCACCACCTCTCCAGCTCCTGCCCTCTGCTCTCCAGCGGCCTTTTGGGAACTTATTCAGTTCTGGGGGTAAATGGTCTCCCAGATCCACTTATGATCCAAGGAAACTCCAATAATGCTAAGCTTCTTGAGGGCAAGTGTAGAACCTTGTTTCTTATAATTCCTACTCCAATTCCTACTTCAAATTCCCATTTTCGATTCTTATTCCAATTCCTACTCCAATCCCTATTTTCAATTTCTACTCCAGTTCCTACTTCCAATTCCTACTCCCAATTTCCACTCCAGTACCACGCCCTCAGTGTTTAGTGAAATGCTAGATATATATAAGCAGTTCATATTTATTCACTCTAGTTCACTGCTGGTGGCTAAAAAACAGTTATAAAAGTATTACTGTATGCTTATATTCACAGAGATTTAGCCTATTTGAGGCATATTTCAGAGCTTTTACAGGATTTATCCATGAAATGATAAAAACTGGGTGGTGATTTATCAGCCATATTTCACCTTCCAGGCCCAGTGTTCCAGGCCCACAGATCCCCGTTCTCTGAAGCTGGCATCAGAAAGTGTCTATAGGCCTTTTCCTGGGCAGCAGGACCCTGTCTCCTACCCCTGGCTATGGTTTATTGGTCTGGGGTGGACAGTGACCCACAACAGGCCAATCAGAACTTTTCCCTGGACTTTTCTATGTTGGAATCAAGGGAAGAGAGTTTACCTCTCTGTGGCAGAGTCCCCTGGATGCAGGACTTAGGAACTTTCTGAGCCCTGCTCTCTACCACGGGAAGGTGGTCAGTCTGTGGACAAGAAATGTAGCCTCCCTCAGAGAGGAATGACAGAGTCACGTGGTGTTCGAGCCCCAATTTCAAGTTGTTCCTGGGTTCCTGCTCTTATTCCTGATTATGGTCCAATATCTTTCTAATTCTCTGCTTGACCTAAACTAGTTTGATTCAAGTTCTGTCACTTTCAACTGAGATTCCAGACAAAAAATCTGATTATTTCCTCGTTCCTGTTTCCCTCAGATATCGTATTATTTATTTCTCATGATGCTAGTGTTGAGGAGATCCTACCCCTTCTCCTTCTGTGTCTCTATGTGAGACCTGAAGCTCACGCTGGTCCTTGTCCACGCCCAGCAGTGCCATCCCCACAGGCACTCATTGTGGGTAACTGTTTCCTGCAAGATTGGTTGGGGCCTCTTCTTTGTGTTAGCCTGATCTCCTGCTTATAAAACTTATGAATTGCACAATAACTATCTTTTTTGTCTGTTTCTTCTAGACTTTAACTTTTCTGAGGGCAGGGACAGTGTCTGATCGATTCCCTGGTCCCCAATGCCAAGCACAATGCCTGGGACAGTGTGGGCATTCAATTTTACTTTTTGTTTGTTTACAGCAGCTTCCCTGCCAGATATTACAATCAGATATTTCTCTCTCTCTTTTCTTCATTGAGGGGTTTACAGTTTCAATCGCCAATGCTAGGAAGGCTCCTTGAAATCACTGAGATTAGCATCGCTTCCCCCAAAGGGCAGAAGGAAATTACCTGGGATTCTCTTTTAGACCACTGACATGTCTTTGAGTCACTGAAGGTTGTTTCTCTCTAAAGGCTGCGTGTAAGATATCCTTGGGGTACCCAACTTGGCTTATTACAGGGACGAGTGAGTTAGTAGCTACAATATCTAGAAAAGTGAATAGAATACTGTGGGTATTGAGAAAAAAAACAAAGCAGCTGAACTCCAAAGATAGAGCCCTGAGTAGGAAGGAAGAAGGTGGTTCTAGACCTCTGAGGTAGTAGAGCAGCTACCAGAACCAACACCAGCTAAGTGCCTCTGAGGCTACTGAGTGCTGAAGTACAAGAGTGGAGAAGAGTGGGGTGGGGGCCACTGCATGGTGGGAGCACAGATGTGGGAGGTTCTTGCTGTGGTCAGCACTGAGGACCTGGCACTGTCCTGCCTTGGAGAAGCCTGGCAGGCCTGCACAGACATCTGGATCTCAGAGGCAGTGTCCCCCAGGGAATCAGGACCAATTGCTAAACTGCACAGGAGTGACACCTGTGTTGCTGGGAGAAGCTGAAGAGTGGTGACTTGAGCAGGCTCCTGTATTCTTCAAGACGATGTTGTGCAGGAATCCAGGGAATGGGAGGTGAGAGAGACACACACAGAGTGTTCTCTTAATAGCCTCCAGAAATTCATCAGGGAAAAAAAAAAAAGGTGCCGTGACAAAATTTTGTATCACAATTTTGAAAGACAGACAATGCTGTCTGTATACTGAATAAACACATGCTCGGGTCAACTCTGTTGGGCTGTGTCACAAACTTTCAGTATGTCAAAAGGTCCTGGCTTGCCTACTACAACATAGAAATGTCAGACATGTATACAAGTTTCATTCCTCACAATAGACCTACTAAGATAACCAGGGTAGTTAGCACTATCTCCAGTTTAAAGGTGAGGAAACTATGGCCCAGGAAGTGGTGTAACTCGCCATTGTTAAAAGGACAGTTAATGGCAGAGTTCTTCCCACTATGCCGGGGTACCCCTTTCTTCCGGCTAGAAGAGTGGAGATCTGCCAAGCATCTGGCTTCCCGTTCTAGCTTCTCTGCCAGCTATATCAGTAACAGTGGGCAAACCTTCCTTAAGGGTTTTGTTAGTTTCTGCCCCCTCATTTTGGGGATTAAGCCAAAGAACTTTAAAGGCCTGTCTGCCCTGAACATCTCTTGGATTTAAGGATACAAAGAGAAAAGATTGCCCCTTTGTAGGGTGGAGGGGAGGACCGATGCTTATCCTCTAATATCTAGTCTCCCCACCAACCTTTTTTTAAATGAACTTTTCATTTAAAAACAATCTTAGACTTGCAGAATTTTGCAAGGATAGTACAAAAAGTTCCCATATGTCCCTTGCCCAGTGTCCTCTACTATTAACACTTTATTTTAGTGCTTTTGTCAGTGACTATGCATTTGTCACTACTAATAATTCACTGTTAATACATTATTATGAACTAAAATCTCCACTTTTTCAGATTTCTTCAACTTTTCCCGAATGCTCCTGTTCTGATTCCAGGGTCCCCCGTTACATTTGTCCCCCCATCTCCTCAGGCTCCTCCCAGCTGTGACAGTGCCTCAGACTTCCCTGGTTTGGGATGACCTTGACAGGGGTACTTGTAAGGTATTTTGCAGAATGTACCTCAGCTGGGATTTGTCTGATGTTTTTCTTATGATTAGATTGAGGTAATGTGTTTTGGGAAGGCTACCATGGTAAAGTGCCATTCTTATCACCCCGTATCAAGGGTGCCTACTATCAACATGATTCATCGCTCCCGATGCCCTTGGTTGCCTGGCTTGAGGTAGTGTTTGTCAGGTTCCCACTGCAAAGTTACTCTTTTGTTTCCTCTTCCATGCTGTTCTCTTGGGAAGAGTGTCACTATGTCTAGCCCACACTAAAGGAGTAGGGAATTATGCTCCACCTCCTTGCAAGTGGAGTATCCAGGTAAGTTATCCAGAGGTCTTCATCATGGAAGATTTGTCTGTTCTCCCTTATTTGTTTACTCAGTCATTTAGTTATATCAGTATGGACCAATGGATATTTGTTTTATACTTTGTGTGGTAATTCAATGCTATTTTACTTATTTTTTTCTTCATTTATAGTAACACGTATATAGTAATAAGTGAATAAACTTTACTTATTTTTTTCTTCACTTATAGTAATTCTAGTTTTTAGCTGATATGGCTGTCATGAATAAGACTACATTTCCCAAAGTTTGTTGCAGCTGAGTGTGACCATATGGTTAAATTCTAGCCAATGAGATATGAACAGGGGTGATATGTACAACTTCTTTCTTTTCTGCTGTGTGTTTGCTGAACTGTGGCATCAAGGCTAGAGCTGGCGTAGCCATCTCACACAAGGTGACCTTGGGAGTGGAGGACCCACACCGTGGTGCCAGGACATAGGAGCCCGAGTCCCTGTCAATATGGAGTTCCGCAGCAACCCTAGACTGACATGCCGGCCTGTGTGTTACCTGAATAAAAAAATTCTATTTTGTTTAAGCTTAGTTTCAGGTTTTCTGCAGCTCTCAGAAGAACCTCATCTTAACTAATACAGTGTGAGTGAGCACATGTATTCTTGCCAGTGTGTGCATATGTATCAGGAATGGCTCTGGGGAATGAAATGAATTTTAAAAACACCAGAATCTTCTAGTTTTTCTAGAGAGGGAAGGTTTTGTTCTTTTATCATTATTTTAGGAGGACACAGCCATGGGTAGTTGTTTACTAGCTCTTTGGTTCTTGGACTTTGTTTTAGGAAACTTGGTAAGATTGGTTCTTGAGTCACAAATATAATGCAAATTCCATTTATTATCCTTGGAGTCAACTGAGGGCATCTGAAATCTGCCTGCAAGTGATACAGAGCATTCTATTTAGTCATTTGAATTAGGTGAGCCTTTGTTAGTATTTTTGAAAAAGGAGGAGGAAAGATTTTCTGGGAAAGATTTTGTTAGAGAAATGTGCTGGTGCTCCCTAGTACGGACATGAGATTGGAAGACTGAGACTCTGAGAAACCCACTATGGATATACCTTCTTCCATCTTGTCTGCAGGGAGTTTCCTCCCAGCTGCATGACGGGGCACTGAGGGAACAGACGGCGCCCGTGCTGGGATGGAAGGGGTGGAGCAGTTTGGGAGGCCACAGGGGCTGTGTGCGATATGCAGCTTGGGGACTGGGGAAGGAGTTATGTGACTGCACCTTTGAGAATGAGGCCTGGGGGGTTTAGAGAGGGAAAAACATGATGCTGTCATGACTTTGCATAAAATTTGGAGGGTACCTATGAGCTTGCACAATACAAACGTAAAAAATGATACTGCAAACAGCAGCAACAAATAAAATGTTACCCTTGTAAAATTCAGGCCCATGCAGTTCAGTACTGAAGCAGTGTCACAAAGAAATACCACCCACCTAAGAAAAGGAATTTCTAAATAGCTCAACCTTTTTACTCAAATTTCTAAAAAATCATGAAGAAGACTCGAAGAACAACACAACAGTTCCCTTTTTCTCTTATTTCCATCACGTCCCATGGCCATGCAGTAGCCCCTCTCCATAGTTCCTGGAGAACTCTTCACCTGAGACCCTCGCTGTGATTTTTCCCTTTCTCTGCTCTGTCCTTTCACTTGTTCCTCTGTTGCTATGTGAAGTTCATTGGGCCCATCTTGCGAGAGACTCTTTTCAAGGAGGGGGTACAGATAGAAAACTAAGACTGAAGTTACAGGGTTCTGTTTTGTAGGCTGGAGGCTGTGGCAGATGTGTCGTGCATCCACCCAGTTCTTTCAGGGGAAGTGACAGTATGGACATGAGGATGTAAGCTCCTTTTAGACTATAAACTCCATGAGGGCAGGGATTTTTATCTTTTCCTCATTGCTGTATCCCAAGTGCCTAGAACAGCATCTGACATGTACTAGACCCATCAAATTTGTGGAATTAATGAATAAATGTATCCAGACAGAGTTGCTTTCCCAGATTCCTGTGTAGCTGGGAGTAGCCATGTGACAGTTCTAGTCAATGACATATATGTGAACTTCTGCTGGGAATGTCTAAGGATATTTTTGTTTCTCTGGTAAAGGTTCTGATATAGCCAGCGTGACTCTCCATTTTTCTGCCTGCCTTGACTGGTCTGGATATACAGCAGCCATCTGGGACCAGGAAGTCACAAGCCTTAAAGAAAGTCCATGAGAAACACAAAGGCATTGATGTTGACAAATACGCTTGCAGAGCCAACACAAGGGGTAGCCTGTCATCAGATGTGAGAAAGTAGCCTTTTGATTTGAGCTACTGTTAGTCAGGTTTTCTGTAACTTGCAGCCTGACACAATCAGAACAGATGGAAGAAGGAGAAATACTATGAATATTCTCATGACAACAATTTCTATTTCAAATCATATATATGCTATTATGGGTCACGTTTCTTTTCTCTAATGTGGGACTCACACAGCAGGTGTTGACTGGACAAGGGGTCAAATTTTTCCAATTGGGGTGAGCCTGTGCACACCGGGTCTCTATGGACTTTGAGCGAAGACTTGTGTTTGTCCTTAAAGTAGGGTGGTGTTATGGGCTGAACTGTGCTCTCCCCAAAATTCACAGGTTGAAGTCCTAACTTCAAACGCTTCAGAAGGAGACTATATTGGGAGAGACAGTCCTTAAAGTGGTAGCTAAATTAAAGTGAGGTCATCAGAGTAGGCCCTAATGCAACATGCCTGGTGTCCTAACCAGAAGAGGAGATTAGGACACAGGCATGTTCGGAGGGAGGACTGTGTGAAGACACAGGGAGAAGATGGACATTTATGAGCCAAAGACAAAGGCCTTAGAAGAAACCAACCCTGATGACAACTTGAGCTCTGACATCCAGCCTCCAGAACTGTGAGAAAACTAATTTCTGATGTTTAAGTCCCCTCGTCCCTGGTATTACTGTGACAGCCCTAGAAGACAATTACGGATGGGTATTCAGACTTAGTCCACTGATAACCTGTGAGTTCCAGAGTTTTCTCCAGGGAACGCTGTTGCAAGCACTCATGGTGATTAATGTCTCCTCAGCACCGCATGCTTTGTCCCCTGGCCCAGGTTTCTACTTCCTTAGACTCTAGGCCTGAAGGAGTCTCGTCCTCTGGGGAGAGGACAATCGCCTGTGGAGAGTTCTCAAATACAAATACCTACCCACCAAAAATGCCATTTCAGTAGGCCCAAGAAGGGTCAGGAGCCCTTATTTTTTTTTAAAGTTCTGCAAAGTGATTCTGATGCCCCAGAGTTGAAAGCCACGGCTCTCCTGTTCTATCCTAAATGACAACGAACCCACCATCCTGACGGACTGTGCCTGGTATGAACAGCCAGCGCTCTTTATCCTCAAAAGACTGAACCTCTCTTTGAGGTGAGGCTTTTGGGGATGTGTATGGCCCATTTTTAATGGAGAGGTACCCTGATAGTGTCTAGGGCAGACACAGGACAGCCCTGGTTCAGGCGCCTCTTCTCCCCATACCTAGTCCCCCTCTGTTTGCAGGCTGATCTTTCAATCCTCCTGGAATTGCCCATATTCCAGATGTTGGAGAAAGAGGTGAATGTTTTTGCGTAGACCAGCAAAAGGATAGCTGGCTGGGAGAGGGTGAAGCCAGGCAGTGAGGGATAATCGGGCTGAAGTTGAATGACCTGATTAATGGGCAGAAAGGGGCAATCAGAGTTGCCAGAAGAGGGACTGACCTTGAGCCTTGCAGCAAGAACTGATTTTTTCTCTGCATCTGCAGTGCCTAGTAAAAAGTAGTACAAATGAATAAATGTGTGAAAGAATACCAGTATGATAGAAGTTACCAAGAGATCAGGTGTCCAGGAGTCCTTCCTGGACTTGAAGCCTCCTTCAAGTCACTGGAGGCTTCCTTGTTTAGCTGAGGGCTTGAGAGTGAGAAGGGAGGGGAGGACATCCAAGAAGAAGGGAGAGAATGAGCAAAAGCTCAGGATTGTAAAATAACCTGATGTAACTCTGTTTTGAACTGTACTGTCTGTCCAATAAAGCAGCCCTTAACCACATATAGCTATTTAAATTTATTTAAATTAATTAAAACTTAAAATTTAAAATTCAATTCCTTAGTTATACTAGTCATACTTCAAAAACCCCCAAAGTTACCTGGGTTCATATCTCAAGTTACAAGAAACAATATATTCTCTCTCTTGCAGAAGTCTGTTTGGAATTGTTTTCTGACACCACTGATAAAGAGAGTCCTGAAAAATATAGACTAATATAGAAAGATTTGCATTTTAGAAAGAGTTCTTTGATGATTCTGTGAAGGGATTGTTTGAGAAGACAAATACAGAGGCAGAGATCCAGTTGCAAAGAATTGCAATAGACAGAGAAAGAGCAAGTTATGGTATGGAGGGGAACAGGGCCAGCAGGGACAGAGGGAAGAACTGAGGACCTGGATTCAGGAGATGGGGTGATTAGAACTGTCCGGCTGACTGTGCTGGGGGCTCAGGAAACAGCAACATGACTGCACCTTTCTGGCCGAGGAGGCTGGGGATGAGGGGCCCATTGACTGAGGTGAACAACATGTAGAGAGGTATAGTGTGGTGGAAAGATAAACTCTTCTGAACGTGTGAGTTTGAGGTGCCCTTTGAATGCCCAAGTAGACAGGCTTAGTAGGAATTTGAGTAAATAAATGAGATAATGAGGTGAAAGATCAGAGTTAAAGCTATAGGTCTGGGTGATGCCATCTGGCTTTTAGAGCCATGGGGGTGAATGAGGTGACTCATGGGGAGTGTGAATAGCAGAGGAACAGAGACTGAAATTGGAACTATGGGACATTCATGTTCAAGGACTATTTGAGAGAAGAGCTATAGATAGAGTAGACAGAGAAATGGGAGGAGGCAGAGGGAGCATTATAAAGAGGAAACTGTGTCAGAGGCAATGGAGAAGTCAGTCCGATGAGGCTGGACAGGGGGTCTCCCAGGCCAATGAGCAGGGTCTGCACTGGAAGCAGTTCTTGCTGCTGAGTCTTGCTTTGAGGAGGCAATGTGATGCCACAAAAACAGCTCCTAAATCAGATCCCACCCGTGTCCTGCAATGCTGATGTGATGTAGCACAAGAGTCTTAACCTCTCTGGACCTCATTTGCCAAATCTATAAAACACAGATAATATCCCACTTATACAGGATTGTTGTGAGGCTGCAAGGAGATACTGACAGAGCGCTGACTACAGCGCCTGGCACTTAGGGGCTCAGTGCATGTCAGCCTCTTTCCCTTTTTCCCATAAGCCCACATCAGTGCCTCCCTCTGACCTCACTCTTGTCTATCCCTTCCAGTATGAGACTAGGCAGGGCTACCTTGAGGTGCTTGAGCAGAGGCTGGATCTTAAGTCACCCTCTTGCTCCTGTTAAGACTTAAAATTAAGGGTGGTACAAAGGGTAAGTAAGCAGAGAGGAGCACAAGCCAAAAAAAAAAAAAGGGTGCAGGGCTCTTGTTGATTGAAGATAGGCGACACTGGCTCTTTAGAGTCCCCAGGCTGTAAATAATCTGTGATGTCAGAGGGTGAGCTGAGAAAAGCAAATAGAGACCCGAAGTCCAGGGCCAAGGCCAATGCTGCAAAACAGCAGATCACAGGTGGCCTGTTGATGTGGAGACATGGACCACTTTCTAAGGCAGAAGGCAGAGTCCTGGCAGAGAAATTGTGGAATTAAAATAGACTGTTTGCTCACAATAGGAGTATTTCAGGGGTAGATGATTCTCCCTAACAGTATGCCTTTCCAGTCTGTGTTCTATTTTCACAGGAGATTTAAGTTCCAAAGAAAATGGACTTGGGTGAATTCACACACACACACACACACACACACACACACACATACACACACATGCATTCTCCACACCGTGAGTCACCCTCATTATAATCTGGCCTGTAGCTGAGGTAACCTCTCCTCACAGCAGTCCCGTACTGAAGAGGCTTTCTGAGTCCTACTTCACAGAAAGGGCAGAAGCAATGCAAGTTTACTCACATTTTGTTAATAGCATTTTTATTTGCAATAACCTTTTAAATGATATCCTATAAAAATGTAAATTATTTTCTCTGCTGTTACTGATGAGCAATATTATATAACAACAATAAAGGCCTCTTAAAAATGGACTAATTTCACATTTTACTCCAAAATGTGGCCAGGGATAAAGGTCCCAGTGACTGTGGTGTCTGGAAATGTAGATTTTCAATTTGCAAGTATTGACGGCTTCTGAAGGAGTGGTTTACTTGGTCAAGCTCAAAGAGAGGGAGACCACAGAATTTGGGATATTGGATAGTTTTGCTCTTTTTGAAGATCTGAATTTTGAAAGTTGTTATTCAAAGGTTATTGCACATATTTTTGTTCAATGATTTGTATAAACTGATTTAGTTAATCAATATAACTCATTTATATTAAAATGATGTTATTTTATTAGTCTCACACCAGTCCCTGGGAGGTCTGAAGGGAGAGGAATTTCATATTCGTGCATGGAGACAGAAAGAGCTAAGAGCAAGGTGGGAATGGAAACAACGACACAAAATTCCATGAAAGGACTTGAGGATGATGGAGATGGTGTCATAGCATCTGCAGGAGAGCATGTGGTCCCTTCGCAGAATTCTGTGCTTCTCCCTGTATAGTAATCCAGGAATTCAGCATTCAAAGGCAGCAGGTGATACCAGTGCCTTAACTGTTGGCATGCCCTCTTGTCTTTTGAGAATCTGGCTGTGATCCTTTTGCTTACACTTTAGAGAGAGCTAGCTCAACTTGGACTGACTCTTAAGAGAATAGAAAGGCTGGCAATCTCTCCCCATTGTTTTGTCTGAAGCGTATGGATGAGACTTTTGACTTGTAGAGTTAAGCTCAAACTTTGCCTTTCTTATAGGGTTAAACCATGTGTAACCATATGAAAGTAGGCACAGAATTCTATCATTTCTTTCCCTTTTTTTTGGACTACCTAACTGATGGCTGACAATTAGGCTCTAAATTAAGTTTTTAACTTGGGTACCAGCAGATGGCGCCATTTGTCATTTATTGACACCTGTGTGCAAAAACTGGTAGTGGGCTTCTTGCCTCTTTAATTTGGGTAGTAGTACAAGTGTTTTCGACTGTTCATTATGCATGAGCCAAAATTCTATGAATGTGTAACATTTTCTCCTGTATTTCTCTTTTTTATAACATCATTTAAATTCCTTATTAATAATTTAAAAATGTTCTGGATTTTAATCACTTTTCTCATCACTACAATATCTGACAAAGAGAGTTTTTTCCCCCCTGCTGAAGGTGAGCTAGAGGAAACCATCTGCAGGCAAGGAAGGAGGGAGTCGCACTCCTGACTCAGGCCCGCGGCCCCCTCGCGCATCCCCTCATCTTTTCAGTTAAATTGAATAGTATTTATTTAATTAATAAAAATATCTGTCTAGTGCAGGTTTCAGAAATCCAAGGCTCGAATAGGCTGCCATTAATAAAACAAGTTTTTTTATATCCAAGTTTAATTATGGTGGTGTTTGTTTGATGGCTTGTTACTGTAAATAAAAGAGATAAAGGCAGCCCTTCACTGGAGTAGCTCGAGAGCTGTGAAATATGTACCTAATTAAAACTATTGGTGTAAGAGGCTAATAAAGTACATGTGCCTACTAGATGTCTTATTCTAATGAATCTCGGCTAATTTGCTTTGACTGATGAATTTCGGTGTTAGTGGTAGGGGCTGAATAATTATGAAATTTATCACAAGATACAAGGACTCATTAAGGATTACTCAGGTTGAGTTAGAGGAATGTTTTCTTTGTCAAGAACACAGGCCTTGACCAACATAATTATCACAATGCCATAGAGTCGCCAGATTCCAATGCCAAGGAAAGTGAGTATTCAAGGCCAGGAGGGGCTCATCTCTATGGGTGGGGGTGGGGTGTGACTGGAGGTGAAGGGTGATGGGGGTTGTCAACTCTGGAAGAAACACCTGTGTGGGACTCAGGCCTGAATTTTCAGTAGAAGCCTTTGCTGTACATAGACCCCTTCATGGATGGTTCCAATGACAAAGACTGACCCCCTTCTCTGCCAGTCATGGAAAACATTTTCTGACCCCTCATGAAGAAAAATGGATGAGGCTAGTATTTACTTAACAAGGACACTGCTGCAGGAAGCCCATTCCACCTCCAATTCTTTTTTACTGTTTTTCAGTTTTAGCTTCCTGCCTCTCCCAGCTTATTAATTCATCTCATTTCATTACCTCTTGGGTGGTAGAGCCCCAGA
Organism: Tonatia bakeri; assembly: GCA_004024845.1. Lineage (NCBI taxonomy): Eukaryota > Metazoa > Chordata > Mammalia > Chiroptera > Phyllostomidae > Tonatia > Tonatia bakeri. Next base: position 205,162 of record PVIA01001036.1, read on the forward strand.
CGGAGGCCATGTTTGGAGCCTACTCGACCAGTCTCACATAACCACTTGCAGAATGCCCAAGAGGTAAAAAATATCTGTTTACCTTGGAATGGAAGTTCTAATTATTACAACATGTGCTGCTGGTGATGCAGAGAGGAGCTGTCTTTCCACCACCAACTGGACGATCTGCTCCTCACCACCCAGCAACCAGAGCGGAAGGTGAGGACACAGCTAGACACCTTCCAGAGGAAAACTAGAAACAGAGACAGCAGCACAGTTGTCCTCCTGCAGGCAGGCAGGACCCCTGCTCGAAGGATGAGAGCAATGGGTAAACAGCCACTGTGGGCTGAGCTGCTTTCAACCTCTTCTGCTGGGGACCAGGACTGAGGGGTAAGGGGAGAGAGCAGAGGTAGCAATGCTCCAGTGAGTGACACTTGATGACACCCCAGCTGGAAGCCTTGTCAAACACATGGAGACCTATTTATCCCCTTCGCACTGGAGATGGTTGCTCCCAGGGCTAAAATCAAGGGGGACTATATGAGGTCTCATGGGGATTTTGTGCCTCTGGCCCCAAGGCAATCGCAGTGTGAGAGAGTTTCTCTTCTTGTTCACATATAAACAAAGTACTTTCAGCTCTAGCAATCAGATCAGATATATCAATATATATAAGTGTAATGCATATGTAAATATGTGCTTCTAAATGTGATTGAAAACTAAAACAAGTAGAAATTCAACTTGTAGGTGTTTTACGACCAAAGCTTTCAAATCAATTAACTCCTTGCTTTGTTTTTCTTTCCAAAAATAACTTAGACACAAACTTTTCCAATTTACTTTCCTTTGAAGAGAAATGCCAGGCACAACATTAAGTGAAATTTCAACCTTCATGCCAAAAGGCAAAACTTATTAGATAACTTATTGAATTTTAAAATTATTGTTTTCTAACTCAGAAGGGCATCACTTTTTCAGAAAAGAAAATCTGTGATTCAGGACAAGTCAAAGAGTGGTGAAAGTTTTAGCATTTCCCCTTTTCCTTCTGATTCTTTTGCCTAAATAAAGTGATAATATTGTAATTGCTATTAAGTGCTTCCTGTGTGTCAAACACCATACTTTGCACCCTTACGCCATCCTCAGAACAACTCTAAGAGGGAGAAACTGTCACTTTTGTTTTACAGGATAATCTTTAGCACACTGGCTCAGAAAGCAGAAGGGATTTACTCCAGGCCGCACCCAGCTGTGGATCAGTCTCCATCCCACACCCGTCTACCCAAACCCATGCCGTGCTGTCTGCCGTGGAAATATGCTCCGTGTTACCTTGAGAATCTTCTAGAACTTCATCACAGCTTTTCCTCTCTTACCACGAGAGCAAAAAGGATCTATAGCTCTAATACAAATCAATGCCAGATCTCCAAGTTCAAACGAAGGCAAGCAGGGTTAGTATCTGTTTTGAAGGCTTTGCTCAAGTGACTGTTTATGGGAAGGGAGGAGGCTGGACACCAGATTGAAAACTGGGGCTTGATGTTAACTTTGGCGAGTCCACCATTTTTTATTTAGTTTTCCTTTTGCCTCGGATCCATTACCTGTAAAATGGGATTTATTGAACAGTTCAAATGTTGAGGGGTGAAGACCCTCTACTGAGAGGGTTGAAATAAATCCCCCAATAGGTCCTCCTGACTCCTAAACCTTGCCTCTTCCCAAGTCAAGATGTATGTGTGCTGCTTTGTCGTTCATGGTTTCCTGATTCATTTTTCAGACGAAAATTTGTGTGCTGCAAGCCTCACCATGCATGATTCTTTAGGTTTTTAATTACAAAATGTAGTTTTGACTTATTAAATCATGTGTGGGGTAAATTCACAATAATAAAAGCCTTATTAATCCCCTACAATTAAGAATTTACAGTTCTTTCGCTGAACTGTTTATGGAATTTCCCATGAGGGCACTTGCACGACTGATTGGGGAGAAACTTCTTAGCCTATAACCAGCACGCCAGCACAGTAGAAGTGAGAATGTGGTTTAGGAAATAACTTCGTATGTGGAACCCCACTTCCTGTTTTGGAAACAGAGTGCCCGTGAGGCCTGATGACAATCCTGTGAGAGAGGTAGGCACTGTTTTCAGTGTTTTCTAGATGATCAGACTGAAGCACAGAAATGAGATGTGAATCCTTCAAAGCTACACAGCCACAAGTGGCGGAGCCGGGATTTGAACCAGGCCATCTGGCTCCAAAATGCATGCTTTAAGCCAGCATCTACTGTGCCTCTTTCAATCATCATCATCATCATCACATATAACATTTACTATGTCCCCGGCACTGTCCTATGATTATATATAAATAAATATTTATATATAATCATTTATACTCACAGAACTCTATGAGGTTCCCTTTTTATAGATGAGGAAACTGAGGCATAAAACTGTTAAGCAAGTTACTTGAGGTTTCACAGCTGGTAAGTGGTAGAAACCGGGAAACGAGCCCACACAGCGGTCTGCAGAGTGCCTGCGCGTCCCTCCTCAGGTGACACTGCCTCCACCTCCCTGTTCTACCATAAGGTCCACCCTGGGAGCTTCAGACATAGCAAATTTGCTCCCCTTCTTCTCTTCAAGGGCGCTATGCACTGTCAGGTCTCTGTGCTCCTTCTACTGCTGTTCTCTTGGCCTGTGGAGGTGTCTCAGCTCTGGAGGCAGACAGTCTTGCCTTTGGCTCTTGCCTGCGCTGCTCCTCAGCTGAGCTGCTCCCACTCTCTGAGGCTCAGCTTCCTCCGGTGTGAAGTGGGCGGTCGGTCCCTCTTCACAGTGCTGTGATGATTTGCTGGCGGCAATGCATGTCCAAAACTGGTATGTACTGTATTTTTCAGACTATAAGACGCACCCCCTCGCGCCCCCCCCACCGCCAAATTTGAGAGGAATAATGGTTGTTAATGCTGCTGTTGAGTTCTGTTTACATTTACATTGGTGAAATATTATGGTATTTATGTTGTTAAATATTTTACCACATTTTTTGCTTCAATTTTTTTTCCTATTTTCCTTCTCTAAAACCTAGGTGCATGTTATCGTCCAAAAATAAGATAATAAATATTCAAAGAATGACAGACTTTTACATGTTTTATTCTCAAAGCCTAGCTCAGGTCCCTTCCATCGTCAAGTTCCTTCTGTGGACAATAGAATCATCTGGCCTCTGGGCTCCTACAGCCTCTGTGTATAGATCTCTGCTTGGCACTAACCACTGCTTGCTTCGTGTTATGGTTGCTTCTGTGTTTCTGTCTCTTTGACTAGACTTTCAGGTTCTTAGGATCAGAGACTATGTCTTACTCATCTCCATGTCTCCAGATGTAAGACAAGACCTTGTGCACACAAATTCTTAGACACCTTTTAGTAAGTTGGTTTGCAAAACAATGTGGCAGAACTGTGGGCTCCATGAACTACATGCTACCTGCTCCAAGCTGATCTCTCAGGAAGGCTGGAGGTCACCCCCACTCTAGTGATTTAGAAGCAAAGCCACACTGCCTCTGGCTTCATCTGTTCCCAATCTCTACCCTCCACTGCTCGCACCACCAGCAGCTTTCCTGACTGAAGGCTTCCTTCCTCAGCTGCAATGTGCCCTGAAGTCCCAGGGTTGAGCCACATGTGTCCTGTGAGTGATTGCAGCCTCGACTCTGTGGTTGACTGGGAAGGTGGCAGAGGTACCAAACTTGCTTCTTTACCAAGTCTTCTTCAAATGACCGTTCCTGAGGCCCAGCCATTTTAACCTGCAATTTTAGGTTAAGAGTGTTGTATTCCAAAGTGTTCTAAATAGATGGAGACATGCTATTCACGGGGGACCCCAAAAACAAGAATTATCTTTTATAGGGTTGGCCCCTTATTGTACAGGCTACTCCTGCTAGGTGAGTGTTCTAGAAACCCATCTGTATCAGGGTACCAGCTGGCGTTGTGAGAGGCTGCATTCGGCTTCACTGAATTTTTCTTGAAGACTCTTTCAACGTGTTCGCCCATTTCATGTTGGGTGATTTATGAGCGTGCCTGCCCATACCTTGCTGAGTGTTGAGCAGTTTTTAACCAAAAACGGTATGATCCCCATGCCCTGCCCATCCTCTTTACCCAATCTCACCTGAGTAACTTTTTTTTTTGTTTCCCTGGTTGAAAAAAGTCCTCAAAGGGAAACATTTTGCTGCTTAGAAGGAGTGAAATGGCAGAAACACTAAAAGGCATCAAAATTAATGAGTTCAAAAACTGTTTTGAGCAGTGGAAAAATTCTCAATAGGTGTATTGCACCAAATAGAGAATACTTTAAAGGTGACTCAAGTTTAACATGTAAGAATAAATACATAATTTTTTATAAATAAATTCCATTTTGGGGGTTCCCCCTCATACATGATCAAAAGCTCTATACATCACCCCAGCACCACTTGGCATGCCTTGCTTGGCAGTTTCAGAGCAGAGTGCAAGGCCCAGAAGGATTGAAACCTGGAAGTAGCCTTCTAAGCTGAGGTGTAGGTGTGGGTGGTGTGTGTGGTGAGGACTGTGTAAAAAGAGGGCCAGCACATGACAGAACGACACTGAGGCTCCTAGTGGAGGCATAAGGGAATGGAAGACAGAGAAGATGGGTGGTGGGGAGGGGTGTCCCCAAGAGCCCTGACTGTGCCCACAGTAAACTCAGAGAAGGCCCATACTGGATTTTCTGGCTGGTGGTTGAAGGCTACCCTGCAGAGGAAGAAACTTGATCCCTGCCTTGCTTCCGTTAAAGGGCAGAGAAGGAGAGAGGCAGAACAGTAGTCCTTCCTTACCAACGGGGGATATTTTCCAAGACACCTCAGTGGATGCCTGAAACTGGATACTACCAAACATTATGTGTACTATGTCTTTTCCTATACATACAGCATACCTATGATGAAGTTTAATTTATAAGCTTGGCACAGTTAGAAATTAACAATAACTAATACTAAAATAGAATAGTTATAACAATATGCTGTAATAAAAGTTATGCAAATGTGGTCTATCGAAATATCTTACTGTGCTGTGCTCGCCCTTGTCTTGCGGTGATGTGAGATGACGTGGTGCCTACGAGATGCGATGCAGGGAGGTGAAGGACGTATTGGGACGTAGCGTCAGGCTGCTTTAATAGGGTCGCTTGATCAGAAACCCTACGATGCCATGACAGTCGATCTGATAACCAAGAAAGCTACTACGTGACTAATGGGCAGGGAGCGTGGACAGCAGGAGGCACTGGTTGAAGGGATGTTTCACGGCCCTCGTGGGGCAGTGTGAGGTTTCATTATGCTACTCAGGATGGTGCACAATTTAAAACTTGTGAATTGTTTATTTCTGGAATTTCCATTTGATATTTTTGGTATCTGGTTGACCATGGGTAACTGTAACAGCAGAAAGTGAAACCATGGGTAAGAGGAGGCTACTGTATTCTCCAGTCTTAAAAGATCTGACTCCGGGGCCACATGGACCCAGCTTCACCTCCTGGCTGTGCTAAGAGTTTAGTTGGTAACCCTGCACAGTTAGTTAACTTCTCTGCAGCTTTCTATGTTTGTCTATAAAATGGAGACCTAAATAATAATGTCCATGAAGTTCCCTGGAGGGTTGAAGGAGATCCCGGATGGTAAGCACTCAACAAAAGACAGCCAGTTTTATGAAGAGAGGCAGCCTCAGCGACTCCCGGCATCCATGCTTGGGTTCCCCTGTGGAAAGTCCCAGTCCAGTCAGAGGATCGGTGATCCCAGTCAGGAGCAAGCACGCTGTGACTCTGGCCTGCAGAACTTTTCAGTGTTAGTCCTGGGAGGATCTGACCCAAAGGGTTATTTGAGGAGGAAATAGACCTAAAGAGATCATTTGGCCTGGCCTAGCCATATAGCTCTGGCCATAGAACTGAAGAAGTACCAGAGGTAGGCTTCTAACCGGCATCCTCCTGTCTCATGCCCAATGCCTTACAGGCCCGAGGAACAGGAAGCAGCAGGCTTTGTGAAGAAGGGCTGAGCCACCCTCCAGCCCATGGCATTCAGCATGTTCAGAACAGGGACTGACAATTCCACTCTCCAGAGAGGTGGGAGGAGGCCCTTGGATCACATATTATTTCCAGGTTGGCTGTCTTGGATAAGGACAATTTCTAGGTACTTAGTGAACTTAGCCCATTTTTTTCCTTCTGACCCTCATTTCCTAATGTTGGTGTTTTCCTTGTTTTCTTCCGAGGCTGGGCTTGGCTCCTGCCTTCCTTCCCCCATACTCCTCTGCCCTCCCTGGTTCCTATCAGGGATAGGCAGTGATTGAAATTATTGATTCAATCCATTTGTCCTCCTGCCGTGATGCATCTCGGCTGGATCATGGCTTCCAGAGCACAGCCTCAGCACAGTCCACTGGTTTCCTCTGTTTGGCACCGAGGGTGGTTGGAAATGTGGAACCTCCTGGGGAGTCATCATTGAAGACTGAGGGCTGGACTGGCAGTGAACTCCGTTCCTCAGTCTGGCTGCTGTTACCGAATCCAGGGAAGGGGTGACATGCAGGTGAGCTTCTTCGAAGGCAGAGCTGTTCACTGGGCGCACTGCAGACGAGGCGGCCTTGACTCTCAAGCTCCAACTCCAGAGTTCCTCCAAACCTGTACTGTGAACTAATTCAAGAAATCTCTTTGGAAATACTTTTTTTCTATAGTACAGAATAATTTGGAACTCCAAGAATAAAGACATTGCTGTTTCTTAAGTGATAATAAAAGCATCATCTTGGGGGCACTTTTGACTGGACTTATTGTAAGTGCCTTCCTCTTTTACCAGATTTCTTAAGTTCTCAGGCCCACCCTCATTTATTTTCCAGGGATTCTGTGCAGCTGAAGTAATGTGCATGAATATTGCGTAACATTCTATGGACGGATACAGTATTGTAGAAATAATTTAATTGACAACCTGTAATGAAAAGAGCGCTGGGTAAGTCGCTTGGGTTGCAGTTTCACTCTATATTTTTACATTGCCAGGGATAGTGCGGTTGACGTGAATAGGCTGGTATTGATTTCATTTAAAATTTCCAACGTCTGAATGATGTGAGCAGTGATCTGTGGGAAGATACTGCAGAGTCGTCGGCATATCCCCTGCTAACAAAATACCACTTTAAAAGGATTTTTCTATTAGCATTCACAAAGAGAGGAGAGAATGAAAAGGGTTATGAGAATGTTAAGATTTTTCACTGACCAAGGAAATATGGAGTCACTGTCTTCATTTTACTCTTAATTAATTGAGTTATTGGAGCTTATATAATCCTCTGTGAAATACCTGAAAGAGCGTAGGCAGAGACCTTGAGGTGTTGTATAGAACACTTTGTTTTCTGAAGGTGTGGCTTCAATGACCCTACGAGAAAGTCCCCGACGGCACAGAGACTTCCCCTACAAACGGATTTCAAATGCAGCGGCGACTCCTTACCACTGCCCCTTTAATGAGTTCCAGTTCAGTGGTCATAAGTTTCCACCCTTTAATACCAGGGACACAAACGTGATTTTCAAACGTCAAGAGATGTAGTTTCTCGTGGTGCCGTAGTCCACCAGGTAGAGAGAAAAGGCGGAGGGAGACAGACGTTGGGCAGGGGGCTGGGCAGCACTGTTCATAGCAGATCTGGGGACACTGACAGGGTTCCGCCCCAGGGGAGAGACGCCTTGAGGTGCTCTGTTCGCTCATCTTGGAGACAGATTTCTAGTGTAAATGTGGGCAATATTGTAAGGTGGCCACTCTCGCCTCCATCACTTTGTTGGTCTGAAAGGCAGCAAGGACAGGCAGAGGGACAGTGTTGGGTGTGCGCGGTCATTGAAATCCACGAAGTAGCACAGAGCAACTTCTCAAGCAGTGTCAGCCTTCCCGCCTTTCCCGTGGCAGCCTAACGTCTGCTCTGGTGTAACAAAGAGGTTTGAAGGGGAAACACAGGGAGGGAGCTTTCCAGAATCACCAGCAATGTCACCCTTGCTGAAGACTCTTCCAGAAAACCCAGCACAACTGGGCTTCTTCAGGTTGCAGGACACCCTTGCCCGCCCAGCCAAATGGAATGGGGACTGTCAAGCTGGAGAGGGAGGCCAATGGAAGAAAGCAGCCAGTGCACTCTGGGAAATGGAAGAAGAGCCCACTGGGTGATGATTTGAAGTGAATCAACTAACACTCCTGGCTTCAGCTCTGGCGCTGACACAGAGGAGACGGCAGAGTAAGACAAGGCTGGAGAGGAAGGCTTCACCCCAAAGACAATGGGAAGGTATGAAATGTTTTAGATCATCAGAGACACATTGTTCTCAAATACACCCAGATGTGTCCACTAAAAGCAGTGCCAATACTTTTACTGACATTTTTAGTACTTAATCTAAATTGTAAAACTATATATCATTTTCATGGAACTCAATAAAGCTATTTTCATTTTAAGTAGGAAAAAAAATTCTGTAAACTTTTTTAAAAAAACTGAATTGGTTTCTCATCACTGATGAAGACTTTTAAAGGAGCTATTCCAACACTGGCAGATCTCGGCCAGGCCAGTGGCCAGGCCGAGCATTCTCCTTCCAAGACTCTGCTCTGTGCTGGTGATGACTGTCCTCCCATCTGAGTTACACAGTGGGTAATGCCGGCAACAGCTCCACACTCAGCCTCCGTAGGAAGCCTTCCACCAAAGTCACACCAAAAACTCACACTTTGGAATGAGGCCACCCCACAGAATCATGGCCCGCCATGGGCATCTCACACAGCAACCTGTTAGCCGTTAGCCGGCCTGACGTTCCCATTGTCCAAGTCAAATTTTTGGCCGACCCCACTGCCCACTGAAAGTGCCAGTGGGGTCTTGTTTAAAGTTGAGGTGAGTGAGATGGTGTTGTATGATCTTATATTCAGGGACCCAGGAATTTTTCCTGGTTGGCCACTCGGCCTCACTCTCAGGAGAGATAAAGAATGAGAAAAAAAGAAGAAATGAAACAGGAACTTACACTTTATTACAAACTAGCGCTGTGGCCTCTATCCCTAGTACGGAGAATATGGAATTCTGAGCTGGACCACACGAAAGGCCCTCCAATCTGTCTAGGTCCAAATAGCTTCAGACTGCAGCTGGGCCAGAGATTTGCTCTTTCCTTCCTCAGTCCCAGGGTGCTGTCTGGGAGCCCACTCTTACGGTGCTACAAATGCTGGTCCGCTGCACAGTGGGCAACGATGAGGGGACGGAGAAGCAAAGCAAGTGTGTTGTCCGAGCACAGCGGGGGGTTGGTGTACTGTGTCCTGGGTGTCAGCCCTGGGCCTGGAAGCCCAGTGGGAAGCAGAGAGAGCAGTTAAGGAGAGGGAGGGGAGGAAGAGTGAGAGAAGGGGGTGCCACACATGTATATAACACACCCTGTCACACTGCTGGAGAGTGCAAGATCTCACCCAAATGCCTGAATATTTTTAACCCCTTGAAACCAGAAAAATAGACCAGTACTGTCTTTGACTATTCAATGTTGCGCCCCTGTGCTTGCTACAACCCACACGTTGTCATCGTCTCCTAGTCTGGTGTTCATACTGGCCAGGACGGGCTGCCAGTGTGCTCTGAAAGTGGGACAGTATATCTAAGTGGGACTTGGGGTGGTTCACGGATGCAGGTGCTGAAGTGCTTCATTTCTTAAGAAAATTATTCCATTTAAAATTCTCTCTCTGTCTTTCTTATTATTTCACCAGACTGTCTCCATTGGTGCTGTGTGTCTTTAACAACTTTTAATAATTTAGTTAGTTACTCTTTTAAAGAGTACAGGCTTCATCCTCATAGCCTTCATTTGACTGTGGCATACAGCAGTAATTTAATAACATGTTTTCATTTTTATTTATTTATAACTTCCTTTTGTTTAGGTGACACAGACTCTTTCTTATGTTAATAATAATAGCCAAGAGTTATATAATACCACGGGCCAGAAACTGTTTTAAGCGTTTAATGTATATTAACCCATTTAATCCTAGAATCAGCCCTGTGAGACAGAGCTGTTATTACCCCCATTTCGCACATGCAGAAACTGAGGCAGAGAGAGTGTAAATAGCTTGCCCGAGTTTATCCAGTTAGTGAGTGGCGAAGCCAGGGTTCCAATCCGGACAGTCTGGCTCAAGAGGATGTGGAGTGGGATGGGGGTTAATCTTGTGCCATCCTGACTGCTTTGCTCAAGGGCCACGTGTGACATGTGCTGAGTCTCACTGTGTTACCTCACTAGGGCAGGACGAATGGCAGGCAGAGGCCAGGCTCTGATCTAACCCGGCTTGGCCACATTCCAGCTGTAGCACCACAATGGTCGAATCATTCTCCATCTGAGCCTCTGTCTCCTCATCTTGGACGTGGGGGCTAATAGTACTGTCTGCCTTACTGGGCTGTTGGAAAGGTAAGTGCCACTTGGACAAATGACAGAATGTTAGGCAGATCTTCTAAACGAAGAAATTACATGATATCTGCAGACAGAGGACCCAGTTCACACGTGGTGCATCCTTCACACTGTTGGGAGACACTGAGTAGGGATGGGGTCCCCTTTAGGAGTCTCACTTGTTCCATCTGTGAAACAGGAATTAAAATAGTACTGATCTCAAAGAGGTTTATTCTCTGTGCTATTCAAGAACTTCATGTTAGTGAACTGTCTTCTTGAATTAATTATTTTCAGAGGTGAAACTGAATGGTGTTGATATTACTAATTTTGAAAATCTCAACATTTAAAAGTATTTTAAGAAAACTTTTCATATTAAAAATGTAATTCATTTTTCACAGAAAAGTACTAAATATGTTTAATGAAAATAAGAATGCTCATTAACATCTAGATCCATATTCTTTCTGATACACACACACACTATATTTCTAAAAACAAAACTTAGATCATATCAGAGATACTGTTTTTAAATTTTCCTTTCCATTTAAATCGACTCTATTTTTTCTTATCTTGGTCCATGTCTCTTTCTGAGAGGCAAACTTGCATGTGTCTGATGGGGAGACATGGAGGTTTGAAATGGTAGCGTCTAGCTTCCCTACGTTGGAGATTAGAAATGAAAGGTCTTATGATAGCTGTCAAGAGCCATTAGTGTAACAAGATATCACTCCAAAGTCAGGGGAAAAAATCCTTTTGTCTATCTGGAGTTTGATCCCTTTGTATATTTGGGGCCTCATCAAAGAAGAGGTTTGAGAGAGTCTTGCTTGTTTTCCACATGAAACTCAGAAAATTGCTTGATTTAAAACGCAACTCCTCTCCTGTTTTCCATTTGTCATTTCTGAAATATATTTTTTAAAGTGTTAAAACTAATGGAGTAACACGCCCGCACTGTAGCAACAATATTTTAGGCAGACAGAAGTGCATCCTGGTAGAAAAACAAAGGCGTAGCTACAGTCAATGATGATGAAAACGAGGAATAGATGTTGCTTCTGCTCTCAGTCAATCTGATCTTCCCTAATTTAAAGAGTTAAGTCGTTTTGAATTTTATAATTGTTCTAACGGGGAACCAGCAGAAACATTATGTTATTTTAAGCATGTTCTGTTATGATAATAACATGGGCCTTTAAAGATTTTTTTTATGTCTTCTATTTTGGAGATTTTTCACATATTTGAAGTCTGGCCTGGTGGCCAAACCCTAGTGTTCTGTGGCTCTGTGGAAACTCGGGCTCACCTCCTGCTCCTGGTGCCCTACTCCCTCCGGCTTTAATTAATACCGTACAATAAAATTCCGACTCTCCACCCAAACCACCATCGGCTGTAATCTTGTCAGTTCTCATAAGCCAAACAGAAACGCACACTTTTCCTTGTTGTTGTTCAATCGCCTGCATCTGCTGTTTAATTTCCAGAGGAACCTCATCTGGCTGTTCTGTGCGCCTCTTTCCTTCCTTCTGTTTATTTATTTGCTTTTCTTATGTTTTTTTTTCCAAGGAAAACCATAGGTAACGAGCTCTGAGACTCTACGATGGAAGATTCTAATGGCAGAGGCCTCAGTGCATGACAACCCAAATACCCTTGCCCAATTTGTGACAGAACAGGGAGGACGAATTCAAAACGCTGCCCTGGCACAACAGAGAGGGTCTTTCCCTTTATTTAACTAGAGCAACAGTGGAGAATGAGGCTCACGTAGCAGGTTGCATTGCTTCAAAGTGGAAGGGTTAAATTTTAATGCTGTTGCTTCCCTTGAAGTGTGCAAAAGATTGTTTCTTATGGACTGCTGCATTTGGCAATGGCCTCTGTTAAAAGACTAAAGCAACAAGCATCCTCCTGTGTGGGTGCCCCTTCTTATGGACCACACCTGTAACCACCTGTCTTTTTTAAATGGCATTAGAACCTCCTTGTGCTGGTGGAAGTGAGACTAAAGGGTGCCTCAAATCTACCCCATCACCATAACCATCACTCAAATCTTCAAACCCAAGTCCTGCTCACAGAGGGCCCTAGCTTCACCCACACAGCCAGCAGCATCCTGCAAAGAGAAAGCCACAAGGCTTCTTTATGTGCCCTTTCTGCTGTTGATATAATGGTGTATCATTTCTTAATACCCTCCAAACATTTTTGGTACTTTAGTCAAAGGGTTTTTTTTTTTCCCTTCGTCCTTTTTTTTTTTTTTTTTTGTATTACTAAATACAAATTACATGTATTTGGCAAAGTAATGGAAAGAGAATGTACTCTAGAGCAAGCAGAAGTAAAATTGCTGTTGAAAACCTTTAATTCCAAATTCTCTGACTTTCATGTGAATGGAATTTCAGCTCTAATGCAGCATTAATGGGGTTTTGCTCTGAATAGCCTTTTGGGGTTTGATTTGCCTTTTAGAAAAGCTGGTGTTTGACTGCATGTTCAAACACGACATGTATTCTTATGAGCGATGTGAGATTCAAATAAACACACGAGTGCGTTCATTTTGATGACCTCCCCATCACACATTCAAATAAACACAAATGTTCTCAAATGTATAAAAGCAGCTGTGTTTATGTCAACGTGCAAAGCACCAGATATATACATTCAGATTTACTCGTCTATCTGGAACCATGTACCTCCGCTCATCGTTAAAAATGTAGTGGAAAATCATGCATGGGGCATGTGTAATGTGCAATTTTCAAGCATACACACATCTCTAAACAAATTTTCTTCAAGCATGTTACTGACATTTGTTCTAATTGAGGATGAAGCATGGAGAAACTTTGAAGTTTTTGAAAACAAAACAAAGCAAAATGCAAGTTGCTACCAGAGGGCACTAGTGCATCTAAAGTATTCTGGCAGCATGGTGAGTCACCTTCCCTGATATTCAGAACAACATTCTCTGCCTTTCATTCCTGTTCCTTCTCTCTCTTTTCTCTTTTCTCCTCTCCTTCCCTCTCCACTCTGAGCCTCTCTCTTTTTTCTTCCTTCCTTAGGTTCGGCAAAACTACGTGAATTTCTTTTTTTACTCCCTCTCTTCTCCCCTCCCTTTCTTTTTTGGTTCCTTCGTCCGAAGCAAAGCCATGCAAAATGCCAGCCCAAGAGTTAGGGTTTTTCCTTGTTTGCTTTCAATTTCATAAATGTGAGACATGACAAATCTATTCTTCAGAACCTCAGCTGGAACAGCTCAGGCATTAATGCCGGGTTAAGCTGTACTTTCTGTGTAAGAAGCAACTTTAGCTTTGTGTGTCAGACTAAAACAACACTTGCATCTCATATTTCTTCAAATAGAAGAACAGTTTGCAGGTCCCCAGGAAGAGCCCCAGCCTCCATTTTGCTGGCAGACAATAGTAAATAGAATAAAACTAACACTTAAAGTGGATTCAGATCTACCTATGTGTCAGAGACTGTTCTAAACACTTCAAATGTTTTATCTTACTTAATTCTCGACTGCCTTCTGCGGGGTACTGTCACCACCCTCCTTTTACATGAAGGAGGGCAAAGAAGTCGCTTTGTCAAGGTCGCACCATCGGTAGCTGGCAGAGCCACATGGGCGTGCAGGGTTGGCCTGGTTTTTAAGAGAAGCTGTGAATCTAAGTATTTACAAGTAATATCCTGATTTTCAAATGTTAGCAGAAAATTAATTTTTTTAAGAAATTCTGTCAGCAAAACAAAACACATCTGGTAGCTGGATTAGAGCTGAGCTGCCAGTTTGCCTGCCCTCATTGAAGGCACCGTCTCGTTTTCCAGCGTTAGGAGACCTAACATCAATAACTAATCAGATGAGCAGAAAGAAAGGGTTTGGAGGAGAGAACTCATATGCACATCTGAATTCTATCAATTCCCAGCTAAGTACCCTTGAGCAAGTCATTTCCCTTCTCTGAGCTTGAGTTTCCTCACTTGTGAAACAGAGATAATTCTGGCTTTAGGGGAGGCAGTAAGAGAATCATGCAATCCTTATAGCTCTTACATAATATTTATATGGAACATTTTATAAATTCTAAGCATTATGTAATGAAAAACTAATGTTATTTTTCTTATTGTCTCCTTACATCTGAACATAAAGACAAGTATATACACATTTCCTGAGTGTCAGGCATTGGGCCGGCACATTGACCTGTAGAGTTCCCACCCAAACGGCATTGTCCCCATTTGTTAGATGAGGGCCCTGAGCCTCAGAGAGGATAAGGGAACTGACCAAGGGTGTAAAACTGGTGAGAAGCGCAACTGAAATTTGCACATCTGTTTGGCTCCCAAATCCATGATGGTTTTTTCCCCTTATTGATAGCACATACTCTATGAAGATTTTACCAGGCATTCCACTTTTAGTGGGAACCAGTTTAAAAGCTTGTAAGAATTGTCAAAATGACAGGTTAGGGTCCCACTAGAATAAGGCATTCGGTCTGCAGCTACTGATGAGGAACGGAAGATGCACACTATCCAGGGCACACAGGCAGGGAGAGGGCGGGATTGGGCCCCGCAGTGGCCATCTCCGCATGCTGGGCACAGGGATGCAGGGAGCCTGAGAAGCAAAAGGAGAGCTCTGACTCGTCTGCCACTCCCTCTCCCATTCCTCTTGGGCGCAGGCCTCCCTGGGGCCAGCTTCTGCTCTGCTCTCTGCCTCACACGCAGTTGACCTGTGGAGGCCTGTGTTGCTGGACCCCTGTTGGCCACTTGGGCTAGCTATGCATTTCTAGTACTAGAGAGCTTGCTGGCCCACGGGTAGAAACCACATCAGCACGTACTGGCGTCATCAGTCTGAGAGCGATATTTAGACCCCTTCCTGCCTTGTCCCTTTGTGTTATTTCTCAGTTGGTTCAGAACTCAGGCAAGGAAAAGGGGTGCTATCTTGTAGTCCCCTTAAGTCCCAGCACAAGAATGAGAGGATGGGAAAAAGAGTGAGTGACCCCTCCTCACCTTTGGGTGTCTCTTGCCTGGTCAGTCCACCTTCCAGACCACCTCTAAATGAGTGAAAAGTCTCCCATTGACGAAACAAATTCACTTCTTGAAGGCAAGGCGAGCAGCTCCGTGCAAGCCCAGCTGTCTACAGCCACCTTAGAGAGTGATTTGGCTCTTCGTAAAAGTCATTTGACTGAGGATGTTTCATTTAGGGCGGTACCTTCACTGTGTGGGGGCTCTTTTCATGCAGTTTAGTGACCTGTGGGGGAGGGGCAGGTCCTTTACAGTTAATTTCTGTTAAAACTCTAGTTCTAATTTTCTTCCAGTCATTAAAGAGCAGAGAAATTTAACATGACTGGTGTAACAAATACCCAGCCCCGTGGAATTATAGGACGGATGGTTTCCCCAGAAGATTCAACAGGAGTAACGATAACAATAATCAATACAAATTAGAGACGTGCTTCTGTTCTGATGCACTCAGTAAGCAGGTCTCCTGTCCTCAAATAAGTCTAAAAGAGGACTGTGTCCTCCTAACCGGCTCGAGGGCTGTGACGAAGGCGGGGGGTGTGTGTGCATGTGCATGCGTGTGTGTGAGGGGGTGTGTGTTCCCTATTCTCTTAGGGATTCTATAGCTTCCTTCATTCTTCGCCTCTCTCATATTACAGAAAGAAGGTAATTTTTCCTGGCCATTTACTAAAGCTCATTAAAGACTGGAGAGAACAAACAATGCTACTCCTCAGAGACTACCATTCAAAGTCACTCCACAATTCTCTGTTCTAATACTTGAGACAAATTAATTATTCCTTAGTGAAAAGTGTATAATTCCTATTCTTCATATTTGGGGGTGGGGAATCATAATGGGAAGTTTATATCTGAGTGCAAAGCTGTCTGTATTGAAGGAAAATGAGAAAAAAATGTGTGTTCTGAGAGGAGTAAAAGCAATTATTCTAATAATAATTCTAAGAATATTAATGTCTTTTTAAAGTAGATTGACTTCAAATAAACACAGAGGTTGAAGCAATGGGAGGCTGGTTTATTTATTAATCATTCCAAATATGCATTCTTCTAAATGAACAACGGCACTATCAACTTTGCCGGCACATATTAAATTTAGTTAAACAGCAACTTGCGAATGTCTCAAAACTTTTGTAACCAGAGACTAATTTGTTGAACACATTTAGAATGTTATATTGACGTAAGGCCCCACATATTAAACTTCAAAGAGAAAAGCTCTCAAGAGTTCCTCATCGTGAAGGCTGCATGCTGGAAACGAGATGGAGGCAAGTCTCAGGCTCCGTTCTCCTGTTTTGTTTGGTTTTCACATCCAAGGCAGGCTCCAGGCCCTGGCCCTTCTCCTCAGCACTGCGTCTGGTCATCTGCAGTGCAGCCAGTATCTAGCTGTGGGGACTGGAAGGCGATGGTTAAGAAAGGCTCAGTGTTCCCCTTTCATCTCTATTAATTAATCCTGGCTCCATTGGCCCAGAGTATGTTGCTGTTGACATCACCTTTTCCTTACACTTTAAAGAGTCCCAAGGGAGATCGACTGCAGAACAAAACTGGACAAAGAGTACATTTGGTAACCATTTTATTTCTCAATTACCAACCTAAACGTATGGAAAAGATTTGCGCGCTATCCGATTTACACAACAATTATGCTTCAAAAGTTTAGAAATAAATAACTTTTTTCTTGGACTCATTAGTTCGTCTACCAATTGTAATTGGTGTCAACTAACGAGTTTGTTCCATAGCTTGCCCTTAATTACTGATAAAAGCTAAATTGCAACTCTAGCCAATCAGAAACTAGTTTATTCATGAGAGTATAGTATTCTTTTAAAAGCTCTATTTGTTCTAATAAGTGGTTTTGTGTTTGGCTGAAACCTTCCATAAGCCCCCTTAACATAAGCAAAGGACTCTTAATAACTATATACAGTGAAGGAACATCATTACTGCCCTCATTCGAATAGATGAAACAAAAAGAACGTTTTATATATCTCAGATGTATACATCATGATTTAACCAAACCCTGAAATCCCATCCATGTGGTGGGAAGTAGATATTAGGACCCTTAAAGACTGATATCGAGAATTTGTTTTCTCTTCCAATGTCAAGTTTTTTTCAAAGTATCCCCAGCCTTCTGCAACAGGGGGTTAGAAATAGGAGAAACCCAATAGTCTCAGGGCACGTTAAACCCTAATGGTATAAACAAGGCTTGGCTCAGGCCAAACTCCCACGTTAAAAACCATAGGTGTCCTGGAAACAAGAGTGTTGAGAGACAGCGCTTGCTGGAATCAAGCTGCCAGGGAGCCTCACAACTGCAAAAGCCTCCTCACAGAGCCCTCATCCTAAAGACAGCCCTCTTGACTGTTATTTACAGAAAACAAAACAAATTTCTTCGGGATTACTAGAAATTCTGAAGATCAGTTCCTACGCTTATAATAATAAGGATACTTTTGGCTGCAGTGATCAGAAATCTCAGTTGAAGTGGGTAGAGTAACAGGGGCACTTGTTTCCTCACACAACAATATGTTAGAGATCAGAAGTTTCCGGTTTGATAGATTCAGGTATCCACCAACATTCCAGACACAGGTTCTAATTATCTTTCCACTCCCTTTGCCTCAGGGTATTGGTGACTCCTCTGACGGTCACAAGACGGGCAGGTCCCGGCATCCAATCCTCAAATAGCATCTAAAGGCAGAAGAGATGCAGCTCTCTCTTTCACCACTTTTTTTTTTTAAGAGCAAAGATAGCTTCTTCCCAAATACCGCAGCTAACCTCTTCTAACATCTTATTGGCCAGAACTGGGCCATGTGCCCACTCCCAAACTAATCACTGGCAAGAACTGCTTCAGGTTTAGACCAATCACAGTTCATCTCAGGGGCTGAGGCAAGAGTCCTAGGTTCCTGTAAAGTGCTTGGCACCTGGATACCTGAACAAATTTCACTTTTTTTTTTGTATTCAGTGAGTGGGGGGAGAAAGGGGATGGCAGTGAATGATTTGTTGTCAAGGTAAACAACAGCATCTGTTAAGCACTTAAAGAGACTATTATTATAAGGTAACCATTCTCAATGACTTCCAGTCAAAAGTGAAGAGTAGATGAAAGCATGAATCCAGAAGAAGAAGTTGAGCGTGGGGTGCAGTCTACTGTAATCCTCATATCACCGCTCAATAAAGGGGAGCACATGCTGGCATTGGGAGGAGGTGTAGACAACTAGGCTGAGGTGGGTGGAGTGCAACCTGGGACCAGGGCAGTCTCTGCCACTAACTGGCTGATGTCTGCTGCGTCCTGGACCTGAGGGTCCCTCACTGACGTCGCTGTGAGATGTGGGCGGGGGCCAGAGGATCCCTAACAGCTCTGGTAGTTTGGGAATGGACAGACCCTCACTTTCTCACCACCAGCCGTTACATCCTCTCTGTCTCTGCTCTCCGGCTGATACAAAGGGCATGCCAAAATTCTCTTCCTGCCTTTAAGTATTTCTTATCTGTTAACTCTTTCTCCTCAGACTAGATTAAAAGAGCCCTCCACTGACTCGTGGATAGTCGGCACTCCGTCATTATTTCCTTATTGATTGTGCTCCAGCATCTTTCGTGTCTTCGGATTTTCTCTAGAGACAAAGTAGCGTTGCTAAGCTGGAAGTAGTTTTTGTTTAGTCGTTTAGTAGTAGCAGGAGGAGGAGGAGGCCAGGCCTAGGCCCACAGGCGCGTTTCTGCGAATAAGGCAGCACTCCCTGCTTCCCACGCCAACTGCCTCCTGTAGTTACAATTGCTGTGTACGCAGCAGAGTGAGAGGAGGCGAGAGAGGCTGGTTCCCATAACCTGCCTTGGTCTCTGAGACAAATGACAATGGAATGCTTAACTTTAAGGAATTTCATAAAGTCTAGTGAGGGGATTTTTTTTTTTTAAGATTTTATTTATTTATTTTTAGAGAGGGAAGGGAGGAGGAGAGAGAGAGAGAGAGAGAGAAACATCAATGTGTGGTTGCTGGGAGACATGGCCTGCAACCCAGGCATGTGCCCTGACTGGGAATCGAACCTGCGATGCCTGGTTCGCAGCCCGCGCTCAATCCACCGAGCCACACCAGCCAGGGCTAGTGAGGGGATTTTTTATATAAGAATGAAGAAGAAGAAGCTGAGGGATACAGAAATTTAAGGTTTATGTGGGTAATTCTCTTGGACAGATTTTGAAAAATATCTCTAACATTTTTCCTCAAAACTTAGTCAATAGTAACTTTTTAGCTTTTATGTGTTTGTTTTTCAGAGGTTGATAAGCAGGTAGGTGACTTGAGTATTTTAGGGGGGGAAATTCATGCAGTTGATTCCTTTTTCACTTGGCAGCATCTTTCTTTAGTTTTGGAAGACTTTGGCATGTAGAACTACTTAAAGATGGGAGTGATTATTTTGCGATTGAAAGTATACAAATGCTTGACCATCGGTTCGGCACATGATCAGTGGCAGTAGCAAGAAGAGCACCAGATCACTTTACCACATGGGCCAAATGTGGTACCAGCTCTGACTGTGATAAGGTGTAGAATTTTTATAGAAAAATAAAAAGCATTATAGCAGACACTGTTTATGGCCCAGACAATAACCGTCTCCCTGCTCTTACTTCTCTGCTAATCTATTCCTGATTTTCAAGCCAGAGATCAATGGATTTCAGGCAAGGTGTGTCTTTCCCCAGCCCAGGGATTTCATCGTGATTGGTCTAGGGCTGAAAATATGCCCTCATTTTAGCCAATGAGACATAGTGGACAAGAAGTTCCCTGGACACTCTTTTCCCCAGTAAAGCTACCTTGCCAAACCAATGATCTAGTTTCAGTCATCACCTTAACAGCATCCTCCTTTGGAACATTGTATTCATAGGACCTCTGGTTTTCCTCCCACTTTTTGCCCTCTGCTTTTCAGACCGCAGACTGGGCTCTTCCTCCTATTGATGACCTCTAATGTTGGGGCACCCTAGGGCTCAATCATTGACCCTTTTTGTATCAAAACTTACTCTATATGGTCTTGTTCATGGTTCTAGTAGCTTATTATAGGAGTACTTCAAATTTCTTTCTACAGCTCAGACTTCTCCCATAAGCTTAAGACTTAAATATCTGAATTCTCAACTTTACTGCATGGGTATTAAATGAAGATCTCAGCCTGTATTTATTATATTTAGTCCAAAAGAGAATTTTCATTTAACCCATGATCCTGCTTCTTTCCCAGCTTTCCCCATTTCAGGAAAGGACAACTTACCATTCTAGTTCAAGCCAGAAAAGTAGAGATCATCCTTGTATTGTTCCCTTTCTGCAAAGCCCCACACAACACATCAGCTTAACGTTACCCGGAAAGTATATGGGTAACGTCTCACCGCTGACACTGTTCACCACGCCAACTTGATCTTTCACTGCAGGAATTTCTTTACTGCTCTCTCACTTCTGCGTTTGAATCTTGTGTCAGGTAGAGCTGATTCCAACTCTATATTTGGAAAATTAACAGTGGTCTACACAAGGTAAGATTATTTCTCGCGCAAGTTTGGAAATAACTACTCCAGCATGCAGCACTGTTTCAGCAACTTCATAGTGTCACCAGGAGAACCGCCTCTCACCAGGGCTTCTATCTTTGTGCTCCATCATCTCAGTAAAAAGTCTTCCATCCTCAAGGATATCTCATGGTGAAACTTTAGCCATTGGGTCCACATTTCAGGTCCGAGGAAGGAGGAAATATTGGGGGCAAAAAATAAAAAATAAAAAAAGTGTCCTGCCCAGCTGAATCAATTCTTTTTAAGCACTTTCCTAAAAGTCCTGTACATATTTATTGGCCGCAAATTAGTCACATGGTCAATGAGCTGCAAGGGAAGTTTGAGAAATATAGTCTTTTATTCTAGGCAGCAATATGCACAACTTAATGTGGGGTTCTGTTTCCAAGAGAAGGAGAGGATGTATCCCACGGTTAGCTTGTAGCAGTTTTGCCATACATCTCTTTCATCAAATCTTCCCCAAGGGCCAGCCAGTTTTTGAAAAGTCTGATGATGACATCACTCTGCTTAACACTCTCCGATAGCTTCCCGTTGGGCTCAGATTAAAATCTAATGGCTCTGTCTCTCCCTCCAACATCATCTGTTACACATTCTGTCCTTATCACTCCATTCTAGCAACGCCAGCTTACAGTGGGTATACCAAACTTACTTCCACCCCAGAGCCTTTGCATCTGACGACTCAGAACCTCACTTCATCCGGGTACAGTCTTGCCCGGTTCCCCGATGTCACTCTATAAAATGATGACTGCAGGGCTATGATCAGACTTCCGAAAGCCTAGAAAATCTTACTTACTGAATATCTACCAAAATCACATTAAACACAACCCACAATAAATATAATTTAAGTGTACTTACGAGTGAATTAAATTATACTGCAAGTGTCAAGTTAACCAAGTCACCTTTATGGACATTTACTTGGATACTTAGTTATTTTAATTTTTGCAGTTTTGCTTTTGTACTTTGGGGCCACTAACCTTCTCACTTCACTCCAGGTATCTTATTTATTTATTTATTATTTCATTTTAAAAAGATTTTATTTATTTACTTTTAGAGAGAGAGGAAGGGAGGAAGAAAGAGAGAGAGAAACATCATTGTGTGAGAGATACATCAATCGGTTGCCTCTCACACGCCCCAAACTGGGGACCTGGCCCACAACCCAGGCATGTCCCCTGACTGGGAATCGAACTGGCAACCTTCCAGATCATAGGCTGGCACTCAATCCACTGAGCCACACCAGCCAGGGCTAATTTAAAAAAGAAAATGAGCTCAAAAACTTATATGCACTGAACATTGTGCCACAGGACATATTGGGTAAGACTTCCCTGTATGGCTGTAAATTTTACCCCAACCAACACACTGAAATTGTTCCAACTACAGAAACTTCTTCGATTTTTAGGGCATCTTAATGAAAAGATTATTAACAAAAATTTTACAACTGATGTTACTTTTACTATGACAGGCCAATTATTTAACAGTGTTTTAAAATAGGGTTTGTCAGCCTCAGCAATATTGATATTTGGGGTAGGATAATTCTTCTTTGCCGGGGACTTTCTGATGTCTTGTATGCTGTTTAGGAGCATCCCTGGCTGCTCCCACTCAAGCCAGCAGCAATCCCTGACCCCCCAGTTGTGACAACTGAAAATGTCTCCAGACACTGCCAAATGTCCACTCAGGGCTAAAGTCATCTACGGTTGAGACCACAGGTTCAGAAGCTAAGGATGCACAAATCTATACAACAAAGCCCACATACAGGAATGAACTGTGAAAGGTTTCTTCTACCTGAAAAGCTTTGTAGGATTCCAAGTTTTGAACCTTAGCTTTGACACTGATCTTGAGCAATCACATTTACAATCCAAGTTTCTTCCATGTTAGAATGGAGGTGATGATACCTGTTCTACCAGGCTGTGAATGAGATTAAAGGAGTTGCTCTATGGAAAGAACCTAGCCTGGGGTCTAGCACACACTGAGAAGTCCAGTATTGTTGGTTCCTCCAGCTGAATTAAAATGGAAAGGTGTGAGTGAAAGACAACACTGTGGTTATTTTGGACATAAACCCAGCAGTGGGAAGGGGAATGGTGTGGGGGACAGGACACTGTCTGCGGTATTGCCCTGCCCAACTTCTTGGAAGCAGAAGGGAATTTACAGTTATCAGGACACATAAAAGCCCAAAAGAACTGTCAAAGGCACATGAACTCACCAATGGAAATGTTGAAATAGAAACCATGGTTTTATCTGCCTCATATTCAAAATACATCCAAAATCCGATCACCTTTTACTTCCCTTTTGCTATCACTGGGTTCTAGCCACCCTCACCCCTTGTTTGATTACTGCCAGGACCTCCTATCTGGGGGTCCTTTTTGTTTTGACTTAATTCATCTGTAGTTTGTTCTCAGCACAGCAACAGCAGTAATGCTATTTAAAATGTAAATCAGATTCTATCTCTTTTCTGCTCAGAGTCCTGTAACAGTGTCCCCTCCCAACCCAGGTAAAGGCCCACGTCCTTATTTGCCCCAGTGTAAACTCTGATCTCATCTTTTCTGTAGCAGGACCTACTACCCCCACACCACCTGGCCTCCTTCCAGCCTTTAACCCACACCCAGTACATACCTCCTTAGGCCATTTGTACTGCAGAGCCTTCTTCCTGAAATTCCCTTTCTTCAGATCAGGGCCCCTTTACTTCCTTTAGGTCTCTGCACAAATGTAACCCTGACTCACCTACATAAAGTTGTTATCCATCACCAGACCCAGTCCACTGGGGCCCACAGCTCCCTCTCACTTTCATCCTGCTTCGTTCTTCTTCATAGCAGGTACCATCCTTTAACTAATATACGCTCATGTACAGACACCACGAGGGCAGGGGCTCCGCTTTCTCTGCTGCTCTACCTCCAGCACACTGAACACTGGCTGGCACATAGTAGGTGCTCAATAAATGTTTTCTAACTAAACAAATGAACAGAAGATAGCAAAATTGTCGTGGAGGTAAAAATAAAAACAAAGAAAACTATGAATCTTTTTCTGTAAGACAATTGATACGGGTCTTTCAGTGCCTTGGGTCTAGCAGGCCGGTTCTACCACAGCCCTCCTAAACATTTGGCCGTAGTAACTCTGACACATGTTAAGTAACACCCTCCAGCCCCGCCCTCTAAAACAGTCATAGATACTTATCATCCCAAGAGGTGAGAAAGATGGAACTTACAATAGGGTGACAGTAGGGAACTGAGAATACCAGGCAATAAAAGAGGTAGAGGTCTGTCTCATTCTGGCTGTTCTATGCTGGTCTAGTCCACCCGGGAGCAGGGCCTGTAGCAAGCCAGTTGGATTCTTGGGTCTGGGATGTGCTCAGAGGCCCCCATGTGCTGCAGCAGTCTGTTCCTCAAGCTCAGTAGGAGATCTCCTGTGGGCCCACTGTCCCTTTTTTTTATGACATGTGTTGGATGTTCTTGCCTAGTGGGCTTTCTGTTGACCCTCCTCCATGATTCTGGCTTTCACCCGTTAGTCACATATATTTGGGCTGACATTTGGCATTTGTCACTTTTTAAAAATTGTCTTGTATCTGTTTCCTTTGGGGTATTGCCTTTCTCCAACTCTATCAATTCTTGGTGGGAGGGCACTTCCAGGACTTGCTCACTGTGGAAGTTTAAGAGTTCACTCCTTCCTCTTGTCAAGGAGGCAGGCATATGACTGAGAGTGCCCAATGAGCAGGAAACTCTATTTAGGGATTCTGCAATTTTGGGTGGCCCAAGGATGGGAACAGTTGGAGGTCATTGTACAGGCAACACCACACTAATCACCTTGTTCCTGCTAAAATCCCACTGTTGAAATTCTTACTTCTTAACTCTTTGGAGTTCTTCTGTTCTTGCTTTTTCCCAGACTGGTCCTCAGGTCTTATGTTAATTCTAGAAGCCCTTATATCTTTGTGTATACTCCCTTGTGCATAAGTTAGTTATTGGTTCTTGTTGTTTATAAGCTCAAATCCTAGTTGAAACACACCATGATTGGAGTGAGGACACTCCAGCTTTTTGCTCCAAGCTCTGCTAGGGTGTGGGATGGGACAATAAGGAGCAAATAGAAGAATTCAGACTAGAGGGAATTTGGCTTTTTCTCACAGCACTGGTATCAGTTTTCTAGTGTTACATAACAAATTACTATAAAGTTAGTGGCTTCAAAAATAGCCAAGTATTATCTCAGAGTTTCTGTAGTTAAGAAGTTCAGGTATTGCATAGCTGAGCTCTCTGCTCGGTGTCTCACAGGGCTGAAATCAAGGTGTCCGCCAGGACTGCCATCTCCTCTGAGGTTCAAGGTCCTCTTCCAAGCTCACTGGTTGTTGGCATGATCCATGTCCTTACAGCTCTAGGACTGAGGTCCCCATCTCCTGAGGTCCCAGTTGTTCACTGGGGTCTGCTCTCAGCTCCTAGAGGGTGTCTTTAAGGCCTTGCAGTACGTCTCCTCCGTGACGTCTCTCCCTATGGCAGTTTGTTCTTTCTAGACCAACAGGAGAGTTATCTTCCACAACTCTGAATCTTTTCGACTTCTTCCATCCCTGACCTGTAGATTCTCTTTTAAAAGGGCTCACCTGATTAAGTCAGGCCCACCTACATTCAAGGAAAAGGAATTGTTCATGCTATGCATACCAGGCAGTGGGAATCTTAGGGGCATCTTAGAATTCTAAGTATCACAGCATTCCTGTGAGGCTGCCCCCTGGAGAAGTCTATTACTTGGTTCAAAATTATCATATGTATTCAAAGAAATAAGTCCAGGATAGTTGGCTACAGTAGCTAACATCCATGGACAGAGCTTTGTCCTGTAGGCCATTGTTAGGGCTTGCTATGTGTTTGGGGAGCCAATGTGGGGGCTTAGTAATGTTTCTAGAATAATGGATAACGGTGTTAAGTAGATGTTTATGGGGTTTTTTTTCAAGGACACATTTATTTGTGAATTTTTGGTGTTTGTTTTTCTAGATGGCACAGTCTTTAGAAGGTGCATTCTGATCGAAGAACCACAACAAGCCTGTTCCTCTAGTCAGAAACAATGTACTCTTTAATCACGGGGGTACGAGCCCATGTCAGTCTGCCACCCCACATCCATCAGGAAAAGAGATCATTCTCTACCAGTCATCTGGCAAAATTGAAGCAAAATAATTGTAACACAACAGTGTCTAGGATCCATGACACCTGCTTTAAAAATAAATCTCTCCTGGCTTTGTCTTCCCTTTTATTTTCAATAAATGCGCCAGTATTATTGCCACTGCATTAATCTAGCAGCAGGAAACCATTATCCTATGACAACAGACTCTTCCATTAACATTATCTTTTAATTTTAAGATTGTTTATATGACTGCTAGAAGCTACTAAATTAAGATAAAATGAAGAAAGAGTTTTTTTTTTTTAAAGCCAAGTGTTCAGTTGAGTTACCCGCCCCCAATTTTGCCTGCTTGATGGTGCTGGCAAAAGAGACACTGTTATTTTTCTATCAGATTACTAAATAGTGTTTGGGTGTGAGTTGGAATTGCTAGAAATCTAGACATGCTATAAATGTCATCTAGGAAATAACCATTAAACTTTAAATTATTATTTATATGATTTGCTATATTGCATGGTATATATTAATTGTTTAAAATATGGGTTATTTTTCTGGGAAGCAATTGTGGTAAATAAAACAATAATGAAATTGCGATGATGAAAACTCAGTAAAGAAATAAAGGAAACATTTGTCTAGTTAGTTGAGTTTACACTGAGAAATAATTGAATTTGGAGATTGTAGCAAAAATGAGACAGGAAGAAAATAAACCTAAATTAAAAGGAAGTTGTGATTGTTAGTGGTTATTATTTAATTTTCTGACAAATGGACTTTAAAGCGACAACCATATCACATTAAATGGTATCTGTCAGTTTTATATCAAATATATTACAAACAGTCTTTCAAATGACAAATAACTTGCTTACTATCTGTTAATTTTAAAAATTCTCTTCCATCAGCTGTCTCCTAACACTTGGAGACATTCTGTAAAATCTTTCTGTATACATTTTGCTCCACCTTCATCTGTTCCAAATGTCTGAGGGCTTCCTTTCCAAAAGGTTGGTACAACTGCAAATGAGGAATATATTTAAATAATTATTAGAATAGTGAAACTATGCATTTGATAGTCTAGGTCTGTGATTCTCCACACCCATGGGTAAACCACCCAGAAGAAAATTAATAGAAACTGAGTTACTGTTTTAATAGAAACTGTACTGGAAAAAATACTTAAGCTGTGAATTCCCCATATTGTTAATGTAGTTCAAGTAGGCCATCAATATGTGTCCTATTTAGTGATAGGTGCAAAATAGGTGGTGGGAGATCAATCAAAACCCCCTTCCATAAATTACCATGACTTCTAGAAATTATCAAAACTTCACTGGAGTGTCATACGTGGTCTTCCCAGCAATGAGTTATAGTCAATAATTCATTCCCTGACTGGGCTGATAACAGGCAGATATTCTAATAATGTGCCAGGATTTACTACTGGACACAAGCAGCAAGTAGGAATTTCAATGCAGTGCTAAATGTTATCTCGCTGGAGAAAAGCAATAAAAACAGGACAGAGAGGCATCTGGGTACAATGCTTGGGTGTTTTAACCCTCCAATTAGAGCAAACATGTACAAAGGTAGTGTTGTTTAAGTTTTCATTCTTTCTTTGAACCAAACTGTTTCCAGAGTATTATTCTGCAATGGTTTCTCCTGGCCTCCTGATTCATTATCACAGAGTACCACAGATGGCTCTGAAAAAACACTGAAAAGAAAGTCCATTTTATTCTTGAGGTAGTTTCCCAAAGTTTAAAACAGCTTCACTTGAAAATATATATATATATAAAGCAACCCCCCAAATTATCACCTTAAACTAAAAGTCTTAAATATATTTTCAGTGACTTCTTATCATACAGAGAAATCGACAAATTGGCTTTCTCTGTCAGAATGTTTTGAACCTAGAAAAAGAAGTGGTGATTCATCAAAAACAATTTTGTTATGAAATTTGATTTATGTTGAGAAATATAAATGATGACGTTATAATGTGTACCTCTGTGTGGAGGGAACACATTTTAGTCAATTGAGTTATCCAATTTTATTATTTAAAAAAATCCATATCTGGTTGTTCTTTTTATTCTAAAAAATTTATGGCACTGTATAGAGTAGAAATGCGTGTTTTTCATGTCTATGGACAGTTATGGATTGAACTCCCCTAATTCCACCAGGGTCATTCATTACAATTAGATGAATAAATATTATCATATTTTCAGCAACTTTTTTCTGAGCAAATAGAGACCACTATTATACTTTAAAAATATTATTTTATTGCAATTCTACATAGAGAATATGCTCAATTATATGAATACTATAATTAAAAGTGACACCAACTAAAGAAGCTGTGGTTTTGGGCATTTAAAATTTCTGAATTATTAGCCTTTTTTTACTAGGAACAATTAGTGGGAACATAAGGGATGAATTACGCTTTAATGCTTTAGTTTCTCCATCAATAAACACTCATTTCCATCATCTTGGATGGGAACTGTAATTAATGTTAAATGAAATTGCTATTTTTCTGCTGGATTTATAATTTTAATACATATTTTTAGTAATAACCACTTCACATATACAAATGTCTCAGTCATCCACATACCCTCCCTTGTAACTATTACAAAATTAAATTTATCTATAACAAAATGTAATTCAGCTTTAATAGGCATTGCTGTCAACTCACTAGGTTATTCAGAAGACCCTGATGAACGCACATATAGTTATGTATATAGCCTGATATATTTGCAATACTATATGTAGAATATCACTTGTGCTTGAATATTGTTCACAGAACTCAGTCCTAGGAGTAGTACTATCAATGAGCCAAATAATTTTTTTGTATGATATTATCATCAGTATGAATCATATTCATATATCAAGATTTACTGATAGCTCTAAGGCAGATCAGGGGGATTTTTAAAGTCCTGTTCCTACCTGAAAAAACATATATAAAGAAAGTGAGTCATTTCTTGCCACTGTAACATGTAGTCTCGCTACATCAGGCAAAATAATTGTCACAGATGTATTTCCTTCTTTGCTGTCATCTTTTTCAACTCTCCCATCATCTCCAAGAGTTTCAAATAGTCTAATCAAATAGAATAATGAAAAGAAATCTCTACATCTTCAAATTATATTTATTACCACAATATCAATACTTTTTTCCCCTCAGTGATCTTCTAATTATTTTACACAGTAAAATCAACTTCACTATGCTTTTATATTACCCTGTAAAAGAGAGGTTAGGCTAGAACTCCTTAAATACTGATTAATATAATTTGGTGGAACATTTACCAAATGTAGACATTTGAATTGCTTAAAAGAAAACAAGAATGTTATAATATGGCAACTACCTAACTCTTTGTCACATGTTAGATTTAGTAAGATATTTGTAAGCAATTTTAAGAAATACTAACAAAAGGCAGTCAGTAAATTTAAAGTAATGTTATCAATATTTAAAACCAGGATATGGTTCCTGGTTTTGCAGTTTTTTAGATGTGTTGAATTTGCTCTAGGCCCCTATCCTTAAATGCTGCCAGTCTCCCTGGCTCTATTCATTGTGCAGTAGACACCACACACCAAAAAAAAACATCACACAAAACTGGCGGGGACCTGACTGCTGTTCCTCCTCTTTGGGTTTTCTCATTACAGCTTTTGGTGCTGTAACTACCGTTCCCTGTTCTTCTCTCCACTCTAACATTTTGGAATTGCTGTCCTAGACTCAAGCTTTCTGGATTCATCCTGGCTGAACCTTTAGGTTTCATGGGATCTTTGTGATGGCAGCAATAAAGGTAAGTGGTTTTATTTATTTTTATTTTTTAATTTCCTTCCTAAAAAAAGACTTCCTCTAAAACCAGTTTTGCATTGACTTTAAAAAGATAAAATATTTTTTCTTGAGAAAGAGCTGGGGCATTTTGTCTTAGAGGTTGCCCGGTCAGCATCAAATACGTGGCTGTTCTCAAGGTACGGAAGGCAACGTGAGTCTGTGTGGAAACTGAATGTGGATGGGAGGTTTTAGGCAAATGCCACCTGCAGAATGGAAAGATGATTATGACTGAAGGACTTAAATTGGAAGAGGAAGGTGTGTACATATAATTTGGGGGTGATTAAGGGAAATGATGGCTTGATCTAGGAACCAACATGGTTTCTACCTTTAAGGTTCAAGAAAGAAACAATTTGAATTTCTCTTTATTTTCCAAAGCACTGTACTCTTATCTCTTATTATAGGTAAGTAGGATGAATGGTGAATGTACGAGGTCAGTTTTCTTGAACTACTGGGCAAAATATAACTACTGGGTAAAATATTATTTGAATTCAGTTATTTTTACTCTATACCAGGATTATTCATTGGAACAGTTTTATATTCGTTTGAAGAATACTTGAACAGAGAAACCCCTTACCCATAGTGAACTTGTTTGTGTTTACACAGTTTTTGTGAGAAAAAAAGATTGACATTGCTTTTCATTCAAGTAGGCACTGACTTTCAGACCACAACTCTTGCTATTGAGAAGAGGATGGACTGCAAAAGGCAAAGAATGCAGAAATAAAAATTACCCAGTGGTGGCGCTGTGGTTAAAGTACACCTGACTTGTCATTACAGTGAATGTATTTACTCCCTACCTCTCTGAAGAGAGACTGTGAGCCATTATCACTTTTCTATTTCTATAACCACAACATCAGCAAATAAAGATCTCTGGTAATATACTTCCATCCACTCTAACCTACTGGAACGCATGTAAAGACCTCACTACACACAGAATAACATAACACTAAAATCACCTTCTAGGCCCCTCCTAGCCTACAACCCTATATTCAAAGTTTTATCCATAGTTCTCTCCTCTCCTTTCATAGAAACTGTGTGGATCCTTTGGGGACTCACTCCATGATATCTGAACATGTGCCTGGTTAAATTTCCAACATTTCCTTTTAAAATAAAGATTTTATTTTAGCATACATATGTCAGGAAATACCTAAAGTACCACACTTCATTACAGAACAATATACTATGTGTTCTATTTAGGAAAATCATTTTGGGAAAAAAAAGTAAGATCAATTTACTTAATTCCCCCACTTGTAGATGATAAAGTTAATGCCCAGAGAAGGAAATATATTTGTACATGACAAATCATAACTTCATAGTAGCCCACTGAGATCTTGTGTCGTCTCCTTTTGATTATTACAAAATACTAACAAATTGAAGCTCAACCAAGGAATCAAAATATGTGCATTATTTGTTTTGGGGGGTCCTTTCCTAATTTAGTTTTCTTTATTAACCTTCAAGGATTATGTCTTTTTAAGTTGGCCTTCTTTAATCACACCCATCTGCAGCTGTTTTCTGTACAGATTTTAATTACTATTGTAGTTTCAATGATTTTTTTAAAAAAATGTTTTTCATACATGAACTTGATCATAAAAATGTAAGTTTAAATACCAATCAATAAAATTGAGTCATTTAATTTTGAGGTGCTAGCAGTAGAGAATAAAGAAATGAGTATTCACCACGGCATTTAAAATGCCCTCTCCTCGATGTTTTAGACAATGATTATTGTTTCTTTTGCAGCTTTAGTTGATGATTGGAAAGACAGAAATCCCCACACAGACACAAAAACCATAGATGTTTAACATCTGCATTGTCTAGCCAAATTCTCCTGCAGGTTCCTTTCCTTCATCTAGCTGTGCTGAGTGTAATACAATATGAAAACTTGTCCCACAAGGCTGGTTTTACTTAATGATACTTAGCAGAAGGGCTTTGCACTTTCATAATTTCCACCAGAAAAATCTCTCTGGAACTTAATAATAATAATCAGACCTAATATTAGCCTCAGATCAGAGATTTATTAAACCTATTATTTGGCAGAGGAGATAAAGTTGAATGACTAGGTATTCAAGCATCTAGGCTGAGCTTTGGCCCTGGAAAGAGACTCTGAGGCTAGCACCCTAAAAGCATTCCTTAAAACTTGATTTATACTGGAAGTGACCTTTCTTACTCTCC
Source organism: Tonatia bakeri (assembly GCA_004024845.1). NCBI lineage: Eukaryota > Metazoa > Chordata > Mammalia > Chiroptera > Phyllostomidae > Tonatia > Tonatia bakeri. Next base: position 236,917 of record PVIA01001036.1, read on the forward strand.
AGCGGCTGTGAGATCGCGAATTTTGCAATTACTTCCATTGCTTTTGAGGGCTATGAGGAATTCGGAGGAATATCCTCCACAGCGGGGTGGATAGAGGAGGAACGCCTTCTTGCCTAAGTTTTCCTCAACTTCGAAAATAAGGATTGTGATCTTCTTATCACCAACAACTGACAAATAACTATGAAGTGCCTACTAGGCATTTGGTTTATGCTCAGGTTAATGGGGAGAGGAGGGTAAGCAAGGAGTTTTTAGGGTCTATTGGTGCCCTTACTGGGTTTCCCGTGCTAAGTAAACTTCCACTAAGGTTCATAAATGTCCATCAGCGTGATTTTTTTTTAAACACCTCTTTGTGCGTGTGTGTGTGTGTGTGTGTGTGTGTGTGTGAGAGAGAGAGAGAGAGAGAGAGAGAGAGAGAGAGAGTCCACCGCCGCAAGATTTTTGGGAAGACTTCTTTTCCCAAACGGGAAAGACCCATTTCTGAGAACGATGTGAAATAAGTTTCTTACGGGTCTCACCTACGCTTAAGAGGTCAATTCCCAAGGGGCGCACGGGTGCGGGTTCAGAAGGTCTCCCGCGCGCTTAGAAGGCAGGTGCCGCATCCCGCGCCTCCGCTTTCTATCCCGGGCAGTGGAGAGGCCCCGGCTGGGTCCCGGGGCCCGGTCACTTGTGCCCACTTGATTCCGGCCCTCCCCTTCGCCATCCTCGGCCCACTCGACCGCCTCGCTCTCTCCCCCCGCCCCCAGAGTCTCGTTTCAGGCATCCCTTTGTCCTTTCCCGGATTGGCAGGTTTTATTATTCCGCCTGAACAATCCGGCCGCCCAGTGGCTGAGGGTCGCTGACGTCGGCGGCAGAGCCGGGGAGTAGTTGGGATTTTGCTCTGTCAGTAACACATGTGTAAGAGCCGCGGAGGGAGCGAGTGAGCCGGCTGGAGGCCAGCGCCGCTGCCGCTGCCGCTGCCGCTGCCTACAAGCCGGGCAGGAGCTGCTCCAGCAACAGCCCCGGCAGCGGCGCAGGCTCCCGAGCGCCGGCCCCGGCCGGTTGCAGCTGTCCGTCTCTCCGGCGCGCCCGCCCGCCGCCACCGCCGCTTCGGGGGGCTGTTGTTTCTGCGGCTGCTCCGCGGCCGGAGGTGCAGGAAGCTCGGCCGTGCGGCCGCCACCGCCGCCGCCAGCCCGGAGCGAGCAAGCGAGCGAGCGCGCGGGAGGGAGGAAGGCGGTGTAGGAGGAGGAGCGGGAGGAGCGCGGGCGGGGGCGGGGGCCGGGGCCGCCGGGCGGGGGAAATCTACAAAGTGAAGCCACATTGCCAAACTTGCAGCAGCGATTGCAGCAGTTGCTGCCGCTGCGCCGCGCCTGAAGCCGCGCCGCGCGGGCCGAGGGCTCCTGCCGCTGCTCGCGCGGAGCCGGAGGCAGAGGACGCGGACTGAGACTGACACTTCTGCTCTCAGCCGCCTGCTACATACACGGAGTCCCCCAACCCAGCATCAGAGCAACGCGTTAAAAAAAAAAAAAGCCCAGCCCGTAGCCCCCTCCTCCCCTTTCCTGCTTCTGCGAGAACTCCCCCTCCCACCAGCCAAGTCGCCCCTTCCTTGGAAGCCGAGCGGCTTCGCTCGCATTTCGCCGCCGCCGCCTCTCGCAATATTGCAATATAGGGGAAAAGCAGGTAAGGGGACCGCTGGGGAACTGCGGGCGGGGGGGTAGCAGGGGAGGTGGGGACCGATGGGGGCCGGGGCTGTTTTCTCCGGCTTCCTTCCCTTGACCGTCCCAAATTGCAAGTAAACAATACGTTTGCTTAGATAATGCGCGAGTCTGAAACTACCGAGGCCGGCCTGTAAGCTAGCACGGAGGGCAGCCCCGGGCCGCCAGCTTTGTAGCGGTTCCTGCTTACAAAAGGGTTCTCGGGGACCGGGCGGGTGAGGACCTTGAAGGGGGTGGGGAGATTTTCAGTTCCTAAGGGAAAGGCAGCGGGTGTTGAAAGGAGGGTTTAAGTATGAGAAGTAGTGTGAGGGAAATAGTCAAGACCCCCCCATCCCTGCTTCTAGTAAACACTATTTTTGAAACAGTGGCAGAGAGGATCTAAGTGGGAAGGACTCGGTATTGCTGGGTCTTAAAAAAAAAAATTCCTCTTGGTTTGTAAGTCTTTTGTTCCAATCCAGGAGAAATCCGGTGAATCACCTAATTAAAATCAAGACATGAATTAAGCATCCATTTTTGCACTACAAATTGCCAGCACTACGTTTGTCCCTCCCTTGGTCTCCATTAAAAAACACCAGAGACGTTGTTAAAGGGGGGCAGATTTTGCCTCTAGCTGCCAGTTCTGCTTTCTATTTCACTGACTATCCCAGGACCTAAATTGCTTGGCTATGTAATTACTAGAGTATAAGCCTATTTAACTTAAAAGCTTTCTTTTTTTTTTTTTTTCCAACTCTAAATGAAACTTGATGAGGGCCCGTCCTTAGTTATCAAGGGAGTCAGTTTCTGGTCAGTCCTCTTGATTCATCTCTTTTAGATTTAATCAGCATTAAGGTATTGCTTGTCCTTAAGAGCTTTAGCTAATGGGGTTACTGGATGCTTTTCTCAGTGTAATGTTTCCTTTTCAAAAAAATATACATATATATTTACCTCTCACCAAAGATGGGGGCGGGGAAGAGCTTGGAATCTCCTCCCTCCCTCTTCCCTTTTAAAAAGGAATTCGGAGCGATTAAAACGTTGGGGGAAACAGTTTAAAGACCTAGGGCAGGAAATGCAGATTCATTTGGGTTAGGGCTGAAATTGTAACAAAAAGCAATTCCTCGAGTAAATGCATCAGATAAATCAATTTACATAAAGGTATGATGCATTCGGGTAAATGCAATGCTAATGGGTTTTAGAGTGGTCTTGTTTCCAAAGTCTCAGGGTTTTGTTACAGCTTAATTGGTGCAGTTCTTATTCTGGTTTATTGTGCGGTCTCTGGACACACGTTCCGGGACTCTTTCGGAGGAAATGTGTTTAAAATCGGCCTATTTAAGGAGCCCTAGTCCTTGTTTCGTTCTCTTCCCTTCGGGTTTTTTTTCCCCCCCCAGCAGTGAAGTTGGGCCGGGGACAGGCAAAGTTCGCCCTCTCCCTTCTGAGGTATCAGCTGAATGTCTTGAGCAGATAGCTGGGAGCCTCGGGGGGAGCCCACACTCTCGGCTTACAGAGGACAAAGACAAAACAGGCTGCTTAATTGGCAGTAAATAACTTGATCTTTTTATAGAATAAGTGACTGGAGGAACACTAGGACTTTATTGGACTCCGCATTGGAGGCAACAAATTAATCGGTTTAGTCTAAGCTTTATAAATTGATTCCTATATTATACCCCAGTTGCTTCTCTTATGACATTCATTAGAAGGAGTGGGGAATTTTTAAAAGCAGTTTTGGTGACAGCAGGACTGGCTCGAATTGTGCATCCTTTCATAGTGGCTTTTCACATATCTGTAAACTGCCCCCCCCTCTTTTGGAGGAACAAAGCTTTAGCATTTAAATTGCTGATCAAGGGCAGATTAGTGAGACCAAAGTGGAGAGTGTTTATATAGGAAGTTAACAGGCATCCTAAAGTTCAATGATCTATTATTCTTGCCTGTGTCCTGAAAACCCAGAGAAAACACTCATTGATCTTCAAAATGAAATGAGATTTGGAACAATAATGGGAGATGGCGGTCACCACAATGGCATGTGAAAGGTGCTGTTTAAAATACGAAAAACCAGTTTCGCAACTTTACCCACCGCACCCCCTCAACCCCCCGCTTCTGGTTCCCGCACCTCCCCTCCCACCACCACGCAGTCTCCCCTCTGCCGGTTCTTCCCTCTTTCCTTTTCAGAAAACCGAAGTATTTCCAACTTGTGAACTGCAGCTGCACTTCCCAGGGCAAAGCTCGGGAGGGAACGTGGCTCCAGCAAGGGCCGCCTCCCTACTCCCCCTCGGCTCACCCTCCGGGCTCAGCCTGGGCTGGGGAGGGGCGGGCCGGGTGCGGCGGTGGGTGGGTTTGACCCTCATTTGCTGGAGGCGGGGGTGGTGGGTGGAGGCGGGGGCTGGGAGGAGGTGCCGTGAGGGGTGGAGCGCGCCGCGGAGCCTCGCTCTCAGAGTTTTGACAGTACCCAAGCTGAAATTGTCAGCAGCAGCGAGCGCTGGAAAGTTGAGAGGAGCTCGTGGCCCCAGAACAAAGCTTGAGAAAAGTAAACAGGCGGCTGCTGCCGGCGAGCCTCCCTCCTTCCCTCTCCCCTCACCCTCCTTCCCGCCCTTGCCCTGCTGCTTCCTTCCAGCGGGTCTGGGGGAGAAATAGGTAGTTCACACTGCGCTTACTAACTTTTGCATTGCCCATGTTTTGTCTTTCTCTGCCTTTCCCTTTTCCCTTCCCGCCCTCTGCAGACCATGGTGAACCCGGGCAGCAGCTCACAACCGCCCCCGGTGACTGCCGGCTCCCTCTCCTGGAAGCGGTGCGCAGGCTGCGGGGGCAAGATTGCGGACCGATTTCTGCTCTATGCCATGGACAGCTACTGGCATAGCCGGTGCCTCAAGTGCTCCTGCTGCCAGGCGCAGCTGGGCGACATCGGCACGTCCTGTTACACCAAGAGCGGCATGATCCTTTGCAGAAATGACTACATTAGGTAAGACTTGACTGTCCTTCCTAAGATGGGCAAGCAGAGCAAGGCAAGACCAAAGGTTACCAAGGGTTTTAAGGGAAGGAGTAGGGCTCCTATGAGAGTACATTGTCTTCATCTCAAACCTTCTGGTTGGCTGAATTTAAGGGGTTCAAGAAGCATGTGTTAAGTTTCTAAATTTTAATGACTAATGGCAAATGCCCTACTAAGTTAAAACAACTGCCCATTTGGTGGGACTGGGGCCACTAGGTGTGCAAAGGTTGGGCATTCTGGGGACCAAAATTTTCAGTGGTCAGTCCCAGCTGGACTCTCTGCTAAAAATATTTCAGTGAGAGTTACAAAGCTTTTTTCTTAGAACAAGGTAGGGACTTATATTGAAACTCAGAGACAAAAGATTGGCTGAAAAGAGTAGTTGGGAATGATTTGCTCTTGTGATGGCTAATTACGATATTTACTTGAACATCTTTAAACTTTTGATAGAGTGTAAAACTGACTCATTTTTTTTGTGTCCTGTCTCCTTGTGAGAAATATTGATTACTTATCAGTTTTAAAGACTTGCAGTTCTTACAGCGAAACAACAACAGTAACAAAAAAAAAAATCTCCGAAGATGGTAATGTTTCTTTTCATATACTGTTACTTGGAGGCTTGTGCTGCTCAGTGTTAGTGTGTGGTTTGTGATGTAGAATCTGCCGTTTTTTTCTATTGAGGAATGTTCAGATTTTGGGTTTATTGTTGTCGTTTGTATCATTACCCTTGGTTTCCAAAAGAGGTTTAGGAAAGGAGACTATAGAATATACTAATCTTGCGTTTTAAAGCAATGTATAGGAACATTCATACGCTGGTGTAAGCAGTCTTTTCCAACAAGTTTCAGTGCAATTAATGGAAAGAATTCAGGAGGTCAGGTGCCTATAGGATCTTTTCAGGTGAACTCAAGCTACTTAAACTCATTAATTTGAAAGGAGGCATTTGAAGGATTACACATTTAATTTGAGTAAATGGTTTGATAGACTGATGCACATGAATGCTTCTAGGAGGTGTTCTGTTTCAACATTCAGTAATTAAAAAAAAAAAAAAAACACCACACACACCGTTGATACTAGAGAGGTGCTCCAGACAGAAGTGCTCAAGAACCGCTCACTTTTAAAAAGAATTGCATTCTATAAATTTTTACCCTTAAACTATTTTCTTTATAGTGATCAGAAGGACATTTTGTTCATTTTTCAGTGGCGGTGAATCAGTCAGTGGATGAGGTATTTTCCTCAACATTTAGCTGCATTGTGATTCCCTCACTCTGTCTAAACCTGCAAAAGATCCCAGTACTCTTCAGAGCTGAGTATATGTATGTTCACTCCAGTGATGTCATTAGTATAAAGTGGAGTAAAATGACATTTGGTTATTCCAGTAAACAACCCTGTGTCCACTCTCCGGGCATCCTCAATCAGCCAAGTAAAAGAAATATAGGAAGGGAGAGGGCTTTTATTTTTAAATTAAGATGGCAGCTTTAATTTCACTAAGTGTTTTTTTAGGAGTAAATGTTTGAAAATCAGCAGGAGCATGAGTGTAAGACTTTCGGGTCCTCCTTCCAAGCAGTCCCATGAGCTTTGACAGTATTGTAATTAAACAGAGAAGAAAACTGGGGTAAGAAAAGGGTGGTTTGAAGTGGAAAAATTGACAGTGTTCTTCAGACACGGTGGAGGGTACAGATTCATATCTTCTCCAAGTGCCTTCAAAAAACGTTCGCTTCTGATTACTGCTAATTAAAAAGATGGGTCCACTTGCATTCCCTCAGGACAAGTTTAGGCAAGTGGGTTCCTGGGACTCTCCATTCCTTTCTCTCTACTTGAGGCCAAATATAAATGCCCATTTGGTGTTTTCTCGTGGCTTAATGGAGCAGTGGAGGATGGATATGCAGGCTGAACCTTAATTAATTGGGTCCTTATTTTCCTTCCTTTCTTTTTTCCTCTGAATTTGAAGACTGGAGCCAGGCTTGCTCTTGAACTAGCCGCTATCTTGTGAAACTTAGATCTGCCCAGAGGGATGAGTTCTAACTCAGCACCAAACTTGATGGCCTCAGACTCTGCTCAGGGTTCATCAGCAGCTGATACCTGCCCCCAGCAGCCCTCCCCCTCCCTATTTAAGGAATCTGAAGTCTTCAGTGTTTCTCTGTCCATCAAGATGCCAAAAGGGTAGGAAGATGGGGGGAGGCCTGCATCTCTCTTTTCCTCTCAGGTACTCCTCCTCCCCAATTTGCCCACAGGACACTTGTTGGAGGAGCTTTCTAGTGTGCGTGAGGGCCACACTGGGGAGCTGAGTGATCCGCTGTCTGGCAGCCAGGTGAAGGGGACCCTTCAGCTCTACGTTCCTTCGGCCTGGCTGGGACCACAGCAGTTTATTAAGGGCTTTTAAATTGTCTGACTTTGAGGTTGTGGTTTTTTGAAAACAACCTAGATATGGCTAAAATGCTGTGGGAGAACTAGAATGTGTGTGTGTTGCAGGGGGGTGGGGTGGGGTGGTAGTGGGAGCACTGCTTTTCTCCTGTCCCCTTTCCCCTGGGCGACCTAGTGTCCATTGGGCAGAGCTGGGCTTCGGTCTCCTCTCCCTCCAAGATTTCAGATAAAGCTTCTGCCTTGCTGCAGCGAATCCGCACAATTAAAAGCTTTAATTAGTGGCTCCTCCATTTTCTTAGTTCTGATGGGCTTTATCTAATGAGATCTGGTCTCTGGCTTAGATCTGCTCCGAATGACGTGTCCGCAATGAATGAGAGCTGCGTCGCAAACAAAACATTTAATTAACAAAATTGGCCTCTAAGAGAGGGAGGGAAAAGCAAAGGGTGGGGGTGGAGAGGAGGGGGAGGGTGGATCTTAAAGGGGCCAACGCCTCTCTCCCCCAAAACCTTACAAAAGTCGGCGAACCTTGGAATTGCCCCTTTTCCTTCCCAGCTCCCGACCCTTCAGCTGAATCCCAGCACCACCAAGTAGCTTCTGAAACTCCGTTTCTTTTGCTTCAAATCATTCTTCCTCCACCCCCTTCCGGCCCGAAAAAGTGGCTTGGAAAGTGCAGCAAGAGGAGGAAGTTAAGTGATGACGGGTGGGGCTCCAGGTCCTGGGAGGGCTAGGAAACGCGCCAGAGGCACCGGTGGTGGTCCTGGGCCAGCCTTTTCTTGTTTGGCCTGGACCAGGTCTGGGACCTGGGGCCGGCTCGGCCCACGGCCTCAGTTGAGGCGCCCTGCTGGCCAGTGGCCTCGGGCCCGCGAGGGGGCGAGCGCAGGGCGGGGAGCCTGCGGGAGCCGGGCAAGCTAGTCGCGCTTTCTTTCCTCGCTCGCTCTTTCCCGGCTGGTTCACGTGGCGCCCGCAGCCGCAGTGTGCTCGGGCCGCAAGAGGTGGGGGCCGGGGCGAGGGGATCGGTGGTGGTTGGTGGCGTAGGGGGTGGCCTTAGTAGCGTTGGGCAAGGGAGGCGCCGCCAGACAGCG
>PVIA01001036.1:250000-265000 GCA_004024845.1 Tonatia bakeri
ATGGTGGGAAAGGGAATCATCTTCATCATGAGCGATTTCTGTATTAGTGACAGTGATCTGGGCGCCAGTATTCTAGAAAAGCAGTTTTACAAAACATTCTGTAATTCCAGAGGGCAGTAGTTTTGTTGATTGGTAGTCCTGTAAAATTTGAATTGTGTCATTACTTTAAAAACAAAGTTCTAGCTCTTTCCAGTCATTTTGGGCTACTGATAGCTCCATTAATGATTCTTGATCCAAAACCGGAAAGTTCTTGGACCGGAGTTAGAAATGAGGAAATTGTACAAGCGTTCAAGTCATGTAGTATTAGAAGGCACTTCAGAGGGAAAATTGGTGATCAACAGTTGTCCAGCACCCCCAGTGCCGGATAGTTTTAGATGTATTTTAATCTCCTTAATAAGTCCTATAGCTATGCAAGTGAGTGCATTTTGATAACTGCTGTGCCTAATTTGTAACAATTACTGTCAACCTTCAGTTAAGAGACTGTTCATTCCACACTGGCCCAGAAAAGAGTGAAATGTATGACTCGTGTGCATAATTTTATTCACATCATATTTCATACTGATTATGTATTGATGACATTGATTCATTTACTCTTTACAGCGCCACTTGCATGGATATTAAATCTTATTGACCACAGATGAATTTTAATTTCAGATTGGTGATAGATTTTTCCATCAGCTCTGATAGTATGTTTGACTTTTTCATCATTAACCCAGGCAATCATACAGCACTGAGTTATTGCAGTGAAACAAAAAGTGCACACTTCACTTGGTAATTCTTTATGGATTTACAATAGGAACTTCATTAATGTCTGTTGTAAGGATCACAAAAAAACAACATTTATCTGCAAATAGGAATTTAGCAAGCTTGGAAAGTTTCAGGAAAAAATATTAGGCTTCTTTGTCTTCTGTAATGCATTGCTTTTAATGCTGTGTGCAGGGAAAATGACTAATATTTGTAAACTTTTAACTGTTTCACATTACACTGCCATATTCTAATCCTCATTTATCCTTTTCCTTTACTCAAGTTTATGGGATAATTTTAAATGTATTTTTCATTTCTTTACTAACTAAATGTTAATTACATTGCAATATGTGCGCTTTATTTAATTTACTAACGGGAAGCTACAAAGAATACCACTTTAAGAATAGAAGTCAAATATTTTATTGCAAATTAACCAGTCACCATTGATGAGACATTTCATGCCACTTTAAAAAATGCCCATACATATAAATACATACAGATTTTTTACGGTTTGAATTGTAGTGAAATGAATGTACAACATGGAGTCAAAACAATGAATGGGTAACATGAATATATTGAGATCCTCATTTCAATTTGGAGGCAAAGCCGTCACGTGTAGTTACACTTGGTGTGGTGCAAAGGAAAATGACCTAGGAAAAATTGGTTGAGCTCTTCCCCACCCCTTCCAGTGTAAGAGCTTAGTTTCCCCCCAAATTCCATTTTTAAGTTTGTTGCTGGTTTTATACCTTTTCTTTCCCTGACTTAGCAAAGTGTAAAAAGTGATTGTCCCAGCTCCCCAACATGCATGGTGAGAATGGAGGGATGTGGAGATCAGATGGGAAACGTAGCCAAACCGAAGCGCTGAGAATACAGCAGTTGCTGTGCGGGCCAGAGGCGGAGTGGAAAGGACCCAGGAGACGTGGGAGCAGGGTGTCAGTTCCATCTGACTGATGCACGGTGGCATATACTTCAAGGTGTTAGGGAGGAAGCAGAGGGATACTGGGAAAAAACCTGATTTTGTGTATTTACAAGATGGCGTGGATTGTGCCTTTCATGTAAGTCCTCTGTTCTCCACACCTCGCCCTGGGTAGTGAAAAGTAAGGTGTTCATTTTGGAATACAGGATACCCTCGGCAATGAGTAAGAACCTACTAGTGTATATTTTCTTAACGTTGGAAGCCAAAAGAGACAGGTGGCCTTCAAAAATTAATAGCTCTTAAAAGGCATAAGGAAATACAACTTAAGGATATGTTCTTGTCAGATGTTGATGAGAAGCTGTGTTCAGGGGGTTATGTTAATTAAGAGCATTTCCCTGTTGGTATAAATGTCTCATGTTTTTGCCCTTGGTGCTCAGCTCACCCTGCGAGCACAGTCAGTTCGCAAGGTAGTTTTTGTAAATAAAGGTTTGGGGCAAGCTGAACGTGGTCCAGGGAGTTATTAATGAGAGGGCAAGAGGGAAGAGGTAATGAAAACACACTTCCTGGTGGAACGTAAACTGCTTTTTGGAACTGGAGAACGCTTTAAAATTATTTTCCCAAAAGCCTCTGGCGTTTCTTTTCTGGAGAAGATGAGATGAAGAGAAATGACAAATAGCTCCATTTTATTATTTTCTTTTCTCTTGTTCTCCATATTTTTGCTAGGGAAAATTGGACATTAATTTGGCTGCTTTCCTTCTGTTCGCAGAACCAATTACGTTTTTAGTGCATGATGCAGAATAAATATACCCAGGCATCCTCTGGCTTAAAAGTAATGAGTTGATTATTTGTACATCCTTCTTTAAAGGCAGCTAATTGCATGGAAAGTATAGGACCCCCCCCTCATCTGGTCCCTTCAAACTTTTATTCTGGAATTTGTTCTCATTGACTGGGATGTGCAGTTTAGTTTCTTGTTCACTGGCTTTTGTATATTATGAGAAAAATAGTTTTAGGCTTTTAAAATCATACGTAGTCTCTTGACTGAAATCTCAGACCACTGGTATTGAAGGATCTACAAAGGGAAATAGCCTCTGTCATTTAAAGGCTTGGCTGTCCTTAGGAGAGTCTTGCCTTCTAGAGAATTACAGAAATGCATACAAGAATAGTGGTTATTATTATTATTGTTTTGGTAAGTTTGTCCCTGCTCTGGAATTTTTCTTCCACTTGAGTGGTGGTTCCACCTAGAATTTTATCTGCCTTTTGGTAAAATAAGAGATCATCACACTGCTGTAGTTGGAGGAAAATGTAGTGAGTGTCCTAGTTTACATGCCACTCTGCAATTCCCCTGTAGTTACATAATTGGTGTTGTGTGTGTCCATCGTAGAGGACATTTGATGCTCATTTATTAAATATGCTCGCTGGCTGCTGCCGCATCTTTGTTCTGGACAGACAAATTACCTTTCTCACACTGAGCTTCTACTCTGGGGAATTAAGCCTCCACCACTTTAATTAGCTTGGAAGTGGGGGGTTGCAGCTCCTAATAGACTTCAGGCTTTTAGTAAGTTAGGGAAAGGGTGAAACGAGAACTTCCTGGGAAGCTCAAAATGTCATTTAAAAGCCATAAAAATCTAATATATATTATTTCATTTTGGTAATTGCAAACAGATTGTATTTGACGACTATGTGGATTATCATTTTTAACTTAACTTAGACATTAAAATTAGACTTCCATTGAACTATATTCTTCAATTGATCATAAGTCATTCACACATTACATGTTTGATTTATATATTCGGAATACGTAATATCAAGTGACAACAGACAGGGAATACCAAGTGGAAAGTAGTAGCTGTGTGGACACACACACAGGCACGCACATACTCTTGCAGGTAACATTCTTCTTTGTCAGGAAGGACATGGGTGAATTAGGTGATGCTTGGGAATATCAGAATAACCATGATAACCACCAGTATTTGCTTAGCTCTCATTAAATGCCAGGCATTGTTGAAAATGCTCCATATGTATTACGTGATCTTGATGACAGCCATGTTACCCTACTTTAAAGATGAGGAAACTGAGACCCAGACAGGCTAAGTAACTTGTCAAAGGCTTCACAGTTGATGAGTTTATTAACCCAGAACTTCTGGGGAGGGACGTGGCTCCGAGTGTGCTTCTGACGTATGACTACTAGGCGAGATGTTCTAATTCGTTCCTTACAGAAAGAAACTCGCTTTTAACAGAGTTAAGCAATTCATTGTAGAACTTTACACCAGAAACTTTTGGAAAGTCCGCTTATTGTCTCTATTTCTCTGCTGGTAAAACCGCAGAAAATGTTATGCTCTAGTTCTTCACGCCGGAGCAGGTAGCACAGAGAGCCTCCATCGAGTCACAGTCGGGAAGTAACCTAATAAAAGGAGATTAGTGAATGTAGAGAAGACAAAAGCAGTCGTGTTTGAGTTTAATATCTCTCAAATTCAGCATTTTAGCTAAGATGCTCGTTTTTATTTCTTGCAGGTCTGCTAAAAGGTCAGAGTAATGCAGAATGCGTGCCTTCATCTCAGATTTTGTTCGTCACAGGTGGATCCCATGAGTCTTCAGTAGACAAGTCACCTTTGTAGCTAGCACCAGTGCCAGCTCCATGCCATTGCACCTTCTTTAGTCTTGACTGCCCTTCCTGCATTTATTGGTGTATTAAAATGACTGAATATGAACATTAAGGACTCCATGAACCTGGGCTAATGGGAGACTGTAGAGAAAATGAAAAAAGATCCACCGGAGGACATCTTGGGGGTGGGGGGAGGGAGCTTGGGAGGAGGGAAATGACTAATGAAGCTAATTAAAAGAAGCATTCAAATCTGCTTTCTACCCTCATTAACAATTAGCAGGGCACTGGCCAGAGTTTGTACCCTGTGTTTTACCTTAACAACATTCTATTCGCTCTTTGTATATTTAAGTGTTGTAAGGAAATGTGTTTCAATCAAAACTGAACATGAGATAAAGGAAAGGGATGTGGCTTTTGTGATATTCTATCACAAACACTTTTATTGTATCTCTGTAAAATACAATGTATGTATATGCATGTAAGTGTTTTTGTCCTAATGTTGCTACTCCCAAGGCAAAGAAAAAGAACAAAAAATGGAAAAAAAATTGGAAAAAAATCAGGCTCATAGCAGCTACTGTGTAGAAATTTCCCCCTACTTCTAATTTGCTGAATGAAGAAAAAATCTTTTATTTGTGATATTTTCAGAGACATTTGCTCTAGTATGGTGTATTTAAATAATAAAAACTTAAAAGAAAAAATACTCGATGGAGTTTGGGTTTAAACACTGCTTTTTCTCTTCTGTATTTTGGGAAAATTTAGGTTTTCTGTTTGATACCAAGTCCACTCTAACTTTTAGGGGTTGAGGGAGGTGTGATGGTGTGTATTTATTTAGCTCAGGGCCAATAAGGTATTCTTCAAATTACTTAACCACGTCGTTTTTGGCAGGGGTACAAAGCAAAGTTTCTAGTGGAGTCCTTTTTATAAGTCCAGAATACTCTGTTAACGGCAAGTCATTATACTTCTATATCACAGTGAGTCGTTTGTGTTTATATAAATATTTGTTTGATTCTTTAGCCATTTCATTTTTTTTTTCTCAGTAGGAAAGCTTTGGTTACTGATGAAAAGCATGTTAAAGAATGTGGTATAACCATCTTGTTCTCTTATCCAAGTTTATAGCTTTTGAAGGAAACAGCATTTCCAAACGATACCTGTTCATATTTTGAAGTTGCGTTAGTTGTCAGGGACCCAGTGCTCTCTCACGGCTGTATTGGGTGGGTGAAGCAGCCATTTCCTGGTGAGCGTTTAAACTCCTGTGGTCTGCTGTGTGATTTGTTTATTTTGCTTTGCTCTTACACTCCTCCACAGGCTCTGCCTTTCCATATGTTTGGGGAAGGGTTTGGAATTCATTTGATAGTGATGTTGAGATGTGTAGTTGCTAGTTCTAGGCAGTAGGGCGTCTCCAACAGCTTCCGCATTGCTCGCAGCAGTGGCCCGAGGAAAGCACGTGTAGGCCACAGACTCAGTGGGTCCACGGCTAGTGCTAGTAGGAGGAAACCAGAGAGGCTGCCCTGCCAGGTTCATAATATGTGAGCAAATCTCAACCACAGCTTCTATCACAGGTTAATAAAACCAGCTGTGTTTTAATGCTACCTCTAATTTTCTTTCTAAAAAGGTCATGTGTTGTATTTTCTCTTGTTCTAGAAGAGATCCCGAGGCTCATGCGCTTGCGTGCTCTCTCTCTCTCTCTCTCTCTCTCTCTCTCTCTCTCTCACAGGAATACGTTACACAGAGAGGTCGAACTTGGCACATCTCAACTAGCAGTCAGCTTCTCTTTCAGATCTGTGCTTACTGTCTGCTTTCAGATTCCAAGCCAGGAGGAGAAATTACTGCTCAAACAGTAATCCTCCTGTAGGAGAATTTAAGGCAGAGAGATAAATGAATAATTTTATTAGAGCTTTATAAAAAATGCAAGAAAAAAATAAAATCACATAAATAACAGTATCTGTTTGAGTTAGATCCTTAGGGAATTTCTGGGAACTAGTACTGGCTCTTAATTTTTTTCACTTAGGATATTTTAAGGCCACTCAGACTCTTCAGGATGCAAAAGGGGAAATGTTAATAAGAATGCAAATGTCTGCTATATTCTTTTTGGCATAAGTACTCAGGTCCCATATAGTGTAGCTAATAATTTTTAGTAAGTAATATAGTGTGGCATTTAGTGATGCAGAGGGCTAAGGTCATTAAAGGCTTTAAATGAACTATTATATGGCTGGTTCCTGAAGCCATATAAATAAGAGCTGCGCATTTAATAATGAGCTTCTAAAAGCATTTCTTAAGTTGCAGACCTATAAGATTACAAATGTCACTCATGTTAGTATAATCCACATGCAAGTGATGAAGCCTTCTCTTTGATGTGCTAAATTGGAGAAGGACTAATGGAGCTATGAATATACAATAGAACATATTTAAGTAGTAGTCTTGCTTTAGGTAAAACACTTTCTTGAAACCAGAGGCATTTCAAACAATAAAACCCAGCTCTAATGGGGATGCTCTGTGTGGATAGAAAGCCACTAAAAACACTCAGGTTTATTCTGATGCGAGCAGTGATTATTGTTCCTACCCCAAACCCAACATTGCTTAGAGAGAGAAAAATTCCCCCAGCTTGTTCACCTTTCATTATTGCATTTGTGATGTCAGTGAGATGTACTCTGTTCTTTTGAAAGGACTTATTTAATATTACCCACGTCATAGGGCAAGATGGCCCCCAGTCCCTGTAAACAAGTGGAATTAAAAGGAAATGCTGCTGAGCCCTGCTGAACTGATTGAAAAAATGTTTATGATATGTATAAATGTCTCAATTATGCACACTGTCACTGTTGCTAATGAAACAGTTTTGTAAAAAGATTGTCCTTTGAAAGGGCTTAATGTTTTTTACCTGCCTGGTTAAATTTACACACCCCAAAAGGCAGGCAGCCTGAGAGAAGCCTTTCCAAACCAAACCGTTTGCCACAGAAACTGTTTCCAGCTCTTCATGATTTATTAGGAAATAGTTTAACACCGACTGTAGAGTCTTATAAAATACAAAATGAGAAAGCTGTCATACCAAAATGAAGCCTGTGACGTTGTCATTCTTTTAACTATTTAAGTTCCTTTGCCCTTATTAACATGGATATTTCAAACAACTGATCATCTAAAATTAAACTCTTAGATGGCTTTAAATGTCAGTATGGTAAGATTCTAATGTGCACTGCTATTTACATAAACTATTTCTTAGGGCCAGTAAATCATATAACAGTGAATACAAGAGCTATAGCAAGAAACTTGTGAAGAGTTTCCATGTAGCTTAAATAATTGTATTTTGATTGAGAAGTGGTTTTTCCCGACTACTCCCTCACTGGGGTGTTATATCCTGGGCACCTGCGCACCTATGGCTCAGTTTGAGGGGCTGTTGGAAACCGACCATTTACAAGTTGACATGACTTTTTGCTTTGTACTAAGACTCACCTATTGTCAGTCCAGCCAAGTCACAGAAATGCTTATTGCAGTTAAATAGCAATTTGTTTCCATGAAACTGCAATTAAAGTATTACTGAGCAGCCATTTTAGATTGGCAAGGCTCTGAACGCATGTTAAGCAGCCAGCAACTCCCACTTGCGAGTCTGAGATCTGACTCGCAGCAAAATGTAGCATATTCGCCCATGTTGGGTATCTGGTTAAGAGGCATTTGTAGCCCTCTGCTCCCATCGTGAACATGCTGAGAGCAATGACAAGTCAGGGCTGATTTTTGGAAGGTGAACTTGCAACTTACCTCAAGTGAATGCTATTTTCAGTCGCACAAGAAAAGAAGTACTTTACGCTCCTAGATACGTGCATGTTTCCTGGAGGGAGTGTTTTCAAGTTCAGATTGATTCTGCTGAGAATGGACTGCAACTCAGAGGCCTCGAGCCAATCATGTGCTGCAGGTCCTGACTTGCTACAGCTGTGTAAACAGGGCTATTCTATCTCCTAAATCACAACTAATAAAGCATAGGATGAAAATCAATGGATTCTGTTATAAGTTCTTTGAATGACACAGGAAAAGTTGTTTAATGACTCTGTTGGAATGGACAAGCCTGCGTTGAGCCACCAAAATACCTATTTTAATTGCCTCTCCCCTCAAACAGGGCAGGACAGCCTTTCTTGCATATTAGCCTCACCAAAACTAGATCAAAACCTGCAGGGGAAAGAAAGGTTCTGAACTGAATTCTTCCTGTGGATCTGAGGTTCAGGATTTGTTGAGTGGGAAAGGTGAAGTGCAAAGATTTTATTGAAAACTCGAAACAGTGATGTAAGATCCTGAGAGAGGAAAGGCTTTCTGTCAGAGGTGGTGTTTCCAAATGCAATTAGCACTGAGTTCTAACCAGCGTGGAAACAGTCATTACCTCAGGAGAACAAGAGGGAGTTCACCTTCCTTCTGCCTAGAAAGTTGCCCCACCTTGAATCAAAAGGTTCCTGTCCTTAACTTTCTCAGAAAACAGTTTTCACATGCACTGCATCTATTTGTGGGCTTTCACCTGTGTTGTTCGCACTGTAATTTTTTAAAAGATGAAAACATCCGAGTTTCTAAATATTTCACTTTTGATGAATGTTTTTGGGAACTATAAAGAGCAAGTCTGAAGACACACTGAATTTACAAATGAAGATTCCTAGAAACTGGAAAGAAAATTACTTGCTTTGGCTGCAACTGTGGAACTTTATTTAAATGAGGTTTGGTAGAAGTGGACATGTCTTAAATTCTGTGTATTTAAGGCCTTTGATTCAGCTTCTATTATCAATCATGGGACTTATGCTTTCTATCAGCCTTATATCTTTAAATATAATGTTTAATAACTTTTTCTAGGAGTTTTGCAATGCTTTGTAAATGTATATGTGAACATTCACAGTTAACAAGTTCATACACATGTTATCTCACTGAGTCCTCACAATAATTCCCTTAATTATTATTTTTAGTTTTCCAGACGAGGTCACTAAAGTTCATGGAGTTGACTGAGTAAGTGGGGCCAGATTTAGAGTGAGGTGAAGGGCTACCCTGTGGGTGTAAAATGGGAGGGGACACCAAAAAATCAGATAATGTTTTAATAGGATATATTTTTTAAAATAACAAAATCAGTGCAAAAACATCCATGAGGAGCAACACATTACAACTTAAATCAAGGCAGGACCTGTCGTCCTTTTCTTCCCATTTGGCTCAGGCCCCAGCCCGGCTGGGCACTGGTGTGAAAGCACACCTGCCAGACTGCTCCCGGCACCCGGCACCCCGGCACTGTGGGCGTGTCAGCGGACTTGCCTCGTGAACTGTTAGACTGCAGCGAGCATATACTTCATTCCATGAGCTGTAACTTGGTTCTTTCCTTCCCTTAACGAACTAATTGTTGCATTTCATCTTTATCCAACCTGGAATGCCAACTCACTTAGACTGCCTGCCTATCTTAGCTTTGCTCCACAAGAAATTTCTTCTGAGTTTTGACAAATCTCAACTACTTCATGATGTGTAATTAAATATAATTGATAATGACTCTGCCCACAAGTTGTTGCTGAAGAAAAAGAGCAAGACTTTAGTAATCAGTTCAGAAAGCAAAATGGATAAATATATCCCATACAAAGTAATAAACGGTGTGTTTAAAATGTTTGAATGAGCTGTGGCTAGAATCTGCAAATCTGCAGGTAAAATGTGAATTTGATTCTACAGAAGTAACATACATTTTTTGAAGTATGAAAGAAGTAAAATATATAATTTTTATACAAACATTTTTATATGTTCTAACAGACATACCATGAAAGAACTAATATTCATATTTATTATTTTAAAATGGAGAGCATTAAAATGCTCAAGTGGGACAGATTATACCTTTAATTACATCCAAACATGATTCTAAGCTGATTTTCAAAATTTTGTTGGCTGTACTTCCTATTTTCTCATTAATTGCTAGAGTCCAAAAAGATACCAAATTTGTAAATAAATTGCTATAACACACCATTCAATCCAAGCTGCCTTTATTACAAAGAGAAAACATAGTTAAGGAAACATTTCTACTCAACTGAATAAAACGTTTTAATGTTGATATAAAGGTTAGGCAAAAAATTACTTTTTTCCGTGGCTTGTATTCTTGACCACAGTGGGTTTTGGAACCAAAGTACCAGTCATCAAAGCCCGTAGTGCCGGTTTGTTGTTTCGTGGAATAACTCAGCCCAGTGACTATGTTTTAATCTTTTATTCTGCTGTGTGCAAAATGTGACTTAAGTTCGCCAATATATGTTTTTTTTTCCAGTCTGAAGATGAAATTACTCTCCTCATTGAATACCAGTATATATACACGTCTTCTTCAAGTTGTAAGGAACAAGAAAATACACATGGATCAATCAACACACTATGAGATTCAAAACTACACAATATTGATTATAGCGAAGGAGATGCGCTGTGTTTGTTGTGTATATAATGTGACCTCGGCTCATGAGGTCAGCACGTTAAGTCTGGTGCATCACTGAGGGGTAGGCAGGCTGCAAGACCCATGAGCTTAGCCTCTTGGTTACACTACTCTAGGGTATGACTGAAAACCACCACTCACTCTAGTTTTTCAGTAAATGCCATTCACACCCAAAGCCGCACAACCAGTACAGACAGCTGCCTCAACAGTGTTTATCAAGATTGTTTTGGTGGATGTAGAGGGTGGGAATAGATGTTTGTGGAATTTATAACATACATATTTTCTCTGAAAAATTCTAAGCCATGGAGAAATTTCCATCGTGAGAACAAGGGAGTAGGGAGAATGGAAGGAACAATCGCCTGAATGAATTGCTCTTCTAGGAAGGATTGGGGGGCTGGAGTCTCTTGTTGCAGATTGGGAAGAAAGCTGTGGGCTCCCCAAACACCCTGGCCACACTCCCCATGTGCATGGTATGGTCTTACTTCACTCCTGTCAACAAGACCCTCTGCCCTGCCCGCACAGGGTGCTGTTGCCGCGCGTGGTAAAGCTCAAGCTATGCTTTTGTGTACTGCAAGGCTGTGACATCGGGGGGTTTCAGACATTCGCAGTGTTGGCCATTTTCAAAAGTTGATATGATCCAGCATTTGGTAACACTTCACAGGTGTGTCAGGGAGAGTGGAGTTGAACTGAAAATTGCAACAGAGGAAAAGCAGACTCCAGTGTTCTGGAAGTTTGAGGTGCCGCTGTGGAAGCATTGCCTCTGGCTTGTTAAAGCTACAGCCACTGGAAATCTAGCCCTTCTCTGAGAGTGCCGTGGAGGCAGCAGGGCGGGAAGATGTGGAGGGGGCAGGCTTGTTTTCTGATTAGATACTGAGGGAATCCAGGGTATAAACAGGCTTGATTTTCAATAGACATGCAGTCCTAAATGGATTTCTGATACTGAGGCTTTAATCTAGGTCTTTGTTCCATGGGATGGGTATAGTTCACAAAACTCCATCAATTAACTTATGCTGTAAAAAGGTGTGTGTGTTCTTTAACCGTCTTTAAGTAGTCAAACATGTTATAAAATTAGAGAAGGAAAAAAGATTCTGGCTGGCTTTGGAGCGCCGGAATTCAGTTTTTACTGTGGGCCAAGTGAAGGTGTAGCTGTAGTATTTTTCTCTCTGAGCTGTATTTTATATTTTTTTAGTTCAGAAGTTGATTTTCAACAGGCCCACCAAAGGCTTCTGCCTCTGCAATCCCCTTGTTTTGCATGCAGATGGCATGTTAATGAACTCATTACTGTGCATTTTATCCTTCTCTGGACAGATTTGTGACATTATTTTTCAAAACAAAACAGGGTTCAGCGGTTGGTTGGGCCTGATGAGAATTGGGTGACTAAGTTAAAAAAAAAAACATTTTTTGAAAAATTACTAACCTGCTCAGGGTTGCTGCTTAAATATCCTCTAAAACTATCCGTACACTCTCCATTACCCCCAAAAGGTACTTTGATTTCCCTGCACCCCTAAAGGCTGTTAACACTGTGTGCCTTCCGGGAAGTGTGAGGTCCAATTCCATTCTCAGACTAGGCAATTCTGGGCTTTCTTTTTGAGTCCTTGGGCATCTATGGACATCTTTTGTATCTATGTAACCTTTTTTAGCTCAGAGTTCTGCACCAATCAAGGGAGAGAAAGTTCATGATTGCCTTAAAGGAAATACTATGCAAATTAATTATAGCATATTTACCTGAATTCTGTACTTTATGCTTTTTAGGATGAGGTATCCAGGCTTCCGTCCCCTGCCCCCTTTTATTTTAAAGCAGGCAATAAAGCACATATTGCACTGTAATGTGGAATAAGCACCAACCTGGGAGTCAGGGAATACTTGGAATTTAATTCTAGTCCTGAAGAGAAGTCAAATGGAGTCTATGGTTAAATTTGTCTTTCTAATTGTAGTCATGGTCTAATCATTTAATTTCACTATCTCGTTTTGCTCATCTTTTAAATAGGAATTTACTAATAGCAGTTATATTTGCCAGTACACTCAGTGTATTCATTAGAAGGTATACAGGGCTTTATATTCTCAAAAATGTTACTCTTTTGGACTGTAAACACTGAAACAATGGAAAATGTAACTTCTCTCATTTATGGATGAGTTATAAGGTCTTCCATTTATTTTGTAAATTATGATAGGTAAGGGATAATGCTAGATTAACCCCAAACAATGAATAACACTCAGATAATTTTATTTTTGGTTTAGAGTGTAGTATATATACTTGAGATGTCTATATATATTTTTTGTACTTTCAGGTTCACAACAAAATTGAGAGGGAGGCACAGAGATTTCCCATATGCCCCCTTCCCGAACACATAGCCTCCCCCATTATTAAATGCGCCCCCAAAGTGGTGCATTTGTTACAACTGATGAACTACATTGACAAGTCATAATCACTTAGAGTCTATAGTTTTCATTGGGGGTCACTCTTGGTGTTGTACAGTCTATGGGTTTGGATAAATGTATAGCACGTACCTGTTATGATGGTATCTTACGGAGTGTTTTCATCTCCCTAAAAATCTTCTGTGCTCTCTGGCTCTTTACCCCTCCCCCACCCCACAAATCCTGGCAAGTACTGATCTTTTTATTGTTTTCAGAATGCCATATAGTTGGAATCAAACAGTATGTAGCCTTCGCAGATTGGCTCCTCACGCTTCGTAATGTGCACTTAGGGTTCTGCTGTGTCTTTTCCTGGCTTGATAGCTCACTTCTGTTTAGCACTGAATAATATTCCATTGTCTTGATGTACCGCAGTTTCTCCATTCACCTGCTGAAGGAGATCTTGGTTGCTTCCAAGTTTTGGCAATTATGAGTGAAGCTATTATAATCGTCCATACACAAGTTTTTGCGTGGACATAAATGTTCAATTATGTAACTTTTGGAAGCAAGGTAATGATGCTTTTGTTAGGTGAATGGCACACAAAATTTGCAATTTTATAATCTCAGACCACATGGTGGTAGAAGGTAGCTCAGAAAAGAAATGACCATTTATTAAATGATATGAAGCATGATTTTTTTTCTTGTTATCCGCGACGTATAACTTGGAAGATGTTGCTACTCCTGCATTTGCAGATGAGGGAGCAGGAAGTTAGAGAGGTTAAATAATGTGCTCACGGCCACACAGCTAGTTATTTGAAAAAGTTGAATCTGATTCTGGCGCCCGAGTCTCCTGTAGGGGAAGCACGTTAGGATTAGCTTTACCACAGCTAATCCCATGGTTGGCTATTCTGTCGTCAGATAATGGAGCTGATACTATACATTTAAAACCATAGCAAACTTGTAAATATTAAACATGTTTGATTACCTTTGGAAGGAGACATTGATCCGGGCATTGTTTACATATGAAAACAGTCACAGTACCCTCTTGACTATGCACTTTCCTTTGAAGGATAATGGCATTTACTTCCATTTGATGGTTCTCCGAGGAAGGACAATGAGTTATCATTTGCCGTTTGCCTAGTCATTGAATGAGACCTCAACACTTTCCATGCAATAATAACTTGTTCAGTTCTCACAAGAAACCTATAAAATCATTGTATGAATTCATTTCACACCTGTGGAAACCGAGACTTAGGTTGAGTGACTTGCCCTGTGTTTGGTACTGGTATATGCAGCTGACAACTGCAGCCAGGTCTGTCTGAAGCATGCCATTACATGTCAGGTATTGTACCTCATTCAAATTTTGTGATCTTCCCTTTGGGGCGGGTAGTATTATTGCCCTTTTAACAGGTGAAGAAGTGGAGGCTGTGAGTTCGCATGATGGGCCGACACATAGGTCTGCCTGGCGTGAAAGCCCGTGTGTGACCGGAACTGTGTCATCTCTGCAGTGCAGCTCAACTCTGTTGAACCTCTGTTGTTCATTTATAGAATAAACTGAGGGAAATGCCTACAATTGGGCAGTTTGTGTCTTTAATCTTAGAGGCCTTTAGGAGTGTTTTTTTCCCCCTTCACCATCTAGAGATTTATCAAATCTCATTAGCTACTTTTATAATAATGTGAGCTGAGCTCTGGGTTGGTTAGCATATATCTTTATGTTTTCTAAAAATGGCCACAATTGTGAGTCACTGTCATTTATCAAGGAGGCTCCCTATATCTGTAGCATTTATTTTTTCTTTTTCTATGAGGCAAACCTTTGGCTGGAACATACTTTAATTTCATTTGACCCACTTTACTCCATGTTGCTTTGGACAAGTACAAGTCTCTTCTGAATTTGCTTATGGCCTTTGCAGGGAGGCAAGGTGAAGATTATGGATATTTGCAAACTGCATCTGCAAGTCTTGCTCAAACTCAGTAGGTAGACTTTAG